>OZ012737.1:246423964-246601464 GCA_963859935.3 Lathyrus sativus | reverse complement strand
ATTTGGGATATCAATTGTGAAAAGAGTTTCATTGAGCTAAAAAGAAGTTTGACGACGGCGCCAATCTTGATTTTGCCGAATCCGACAAAACCATTTGTGGTTTATTGTGATGCTTCTTTGACAGGTTTAGATGGGGTTTTGATGCAAGATGGAAAAGTTGTGGCTTATGCTTCAAGACAATTGAGAGTGCATGAAAAGAATTATCCTACGCATGACTTGGAGTTAGCGGTCGTGGTGTTTGTTTTGAAAATTTGGAGGCATTATCTTTATGGTGCAAGATTTGAAGTTTTTAGTGATCACAAGAGTTTGAAATATTTATTTGATCAAAGAGAATTGAACATGAGACAAAGGAGGTGGTTAGAACTTTTGAAGGATTATGATTTTGGTTTGAATTACCATCCGGGTAAGGCAAACGTGGTTGCCAATGCTTTGAGTCGGAAGTTGTTACATATGTCCGCATTGGTGATGAGAGAATGGGAACTTTTGGAGAATTTTAGAGACTTGAGTTTAGTTTGTGAAATGTCGCCGAGAAGTGTGAGACTTGGTATGCTACATGTTACGAATGATTTTCTTGCCACCGTATGTGAAAAGCAAAAGTTGGATTTGAAGTTCGTTGATTTAATGATGAATGAGAATGAGGATTCCAAGGTTGATAATTTCGGAGTTTTGAGATTCCGTGGTCGTATTTGTATTCCCGATGATACAGAGTTGAAAAAGATGATATTGGAAGAAGGACACTGTAACACCCCCTTTCTATACCCCCAAATAACACAATTAAATCATTTAGGCACTTGATAAAAGTTTCATCAGAGTTTAATTAATACGTGCTATAAAAGAGGTGTGTCACATTAATCATGAAACTAAATACATACAACATCTGCTCAAATAGATATGCAACAATGGGCAATTCACATTCTGAAGAACATAGTTCTAAAACCCACATCTCAATATTTAGAATAAAGCGGAAACATCGAAACATTGAATCAATACATTCATATAAACATATATACATCATTCAGTTAATTAATATGTACAAACATCCATCATCAGATACATACGCAGATGTATCACAAACGAAATCAAAACAAATGTATCTCCAAAAAGAGCCAAAAGCTTCCTAACTACCCAGATGTTACATATCAGAGCCATCGATAAAAAATAATGAAGACCTGCTTCACAAAAAGGACCTCCAGCAATCCTACTCTGCAATGCCTCATAGA
The DNA here is from genome assembly GCA_963859935.3 of Lathyrus sativus. Lineage (NCBI taxonomy): Eukaryota > Viridiplantae > Streptophyta > Magnoliopsida > Fabales > Fabaceae > Lathyrus > Lathyrus sativus. The sequence goes on along the minus strand of OZ012737.1, from coordinate 246,600,244 downwards.
GCATTATAAAACAGCAGAAGGGTGAGAAACGATATCATAACAGTCAATACATATAATTATATATCTATATACATACATGGGATTTATACAATTCAAATTCTCACCGCATCTTATCACAATTCATCATATACATCACAATGCATATTCACACAATCAAGCATATTCACAAATCATGCTTCTATGCATACTCATCATTTTCCACATAAACATCTAGAATTATGTTCAATTCACTCCATGCATCATATAAAGATGACCAATGCAACTCATAGAGACCGACTCACGACTCTATGCAGATGCAAATGCGGTACCGACTCTCACGACTCTATGCAGATGCAAATGCGGTACCGACTCAATTCAACAGATTCTCCAAGGAATCAAGTATTCAGCAGATTCTCCAAGGAATCAAATATTCATCAGATTCTCCGAGGAATCGAATATTCAGCAGATTCTCCGAGGAATCAAATACTCAGCAGATTCTCCGAGGAATCAAATGTTCAGCAAATTCTCCAAGGAATCAACATGTTAGAATGTACATCATGATGCCTTTTATGCAAAATGACTCACAACATTTCTCTACATGCATACATATTCGCAAATATATCACTATGCATATTCATCTCATACAAGCACATACAATCAATGTACATTCACAATATACTTATACTCCATAATATATATATATACTCTTCATTTCAACACATACCATTCCATATAAGGCATATACTTTCACGATCAAATTTCCACACTCTAGGATTCACGCCCTGCGGCTACCCACTACACAACGTACCACACGACACACAAAACTATTCAATTTGATAAGGATTAAATATAACCGAACAAAGAAATCCGCATGGAAAGGAAAAACACAGAGAATAGGAAAATGCCGTCGCATTCGCCAACCTTCGCCTGGCGAAGCCCCTGGCGAACCTTCGCCATTCTCATTCGCCTGGCGAACTTGCCAGCGAAGACCACTAGGAGTTATTCTGGAATTACTCGCTAGCACTCGCTAGCACACTCGCCTGGCAAACCTTCGCCACTCACATTCGTCTGGCGAACTTGCCAGCGAAGACAGGATGGATGCTTCTGACTTGGTTCGCTGCTGCTCGCTGGGCTTCGCTTGGCGAAGCTTCGCTGCCGTTCTCCTGGCGAACCTGCGAACTTAGAACTCCCATGGCTGTCCAAAAGCCCAAACCTCACAAACCGACTGATTCTAAAACCAAACCACCCCATTAAATTCAACCCAATAACACCCGACTATCCTACTCCATCCATTCCTCGATTCTAACTGGTTAAAATCACATTCTACCGATTAAATCCTAATACTGCCCTAAGATGAAAATGAGTTGAAACTCTTCTCAATCCAACATCAAATAATCAAAAGCATACATAATCATACACATTAACAGTATAATAAAGTTTCACACCCTTACCCGATCGATTGAAAGCTTGGATGTTGATCCTTGATCAAATTCTAGGTTTTCCTCTTCTTTCTCCTCTTTCTCTTCTCTCTCTTCTTTCTTTCCCTTGTTTTTCCACTAATGTTTCTATCTATCTCCTCTTCTTTCTTATCTCATATTTCTATTTTCTTTCCTCTTCTTTTCCTTCCAAACACTTACCAATTAATTCTCACACAATAATTCACTTAACACTTAATACTAAATGTCTAAAATACCCTTTACTCTATTTTTCCTGAAAACTCTTCGAATCGGTAAAATAGCACAATATTGAAATTAAACATATCAACACATAAATTCCACAATTAAAATACTAATTATCCAAATAAATTAAAAAGGACTCAATAAAAATGGGAAATTCAGAATCGGGGCGTTACAGACACCGAAGTAACTTAAGTATTCATCCGGGAGCGAATAAAATGTATCAAGATTTGAAGAAAATCTTTTGGTGGTCCGGATTAAAGAGGGATATAGCTCAATTTGTGTATTCATGCTTAACTTGTCAAAAGTCTAAGGTGGAACATCAAAAGCCTAGTGGATTGATGCAACCTTTGGACATTTCGGAGTGGAAATGGGATAATATATCGATGGATTTTGTTACGGGATTGCCGAATACGCAAAGAGGTCATAATGCTATTTGGGTAATCGTGGATAGACTTACTAAATCTGCTCACATTATTCCAATTGATATTGGTTATCCTTTGGAGAGGTTAGCCGAGATTTATGTTCTTGTGGTTTTGAAGTTACATGGAGTTCCTAAGAGTATTGTATCGGATAGAGATCCTAGATTTACATCGAGGTTTTGGGAGAGTTTGCAAAAGGCTTTGGGTTCCAAGCTAAGATTGAGTTCGGCTTATCATCCGCAAACAGATGGTCAAACCGAGAGGACAATTCAATCGTTGGAGGATTTATTGCGTGCTTCTGTACTCGAGCAAGGTGGTGCTTGGGATAGTTATTTGGCGTTGATTGAGTTCACCTACAATAACAGTTTTCATTCAAGTATAGGTATGGCACCATTTGAGGCTTTGTATGGACGGAGATGTCAAACACCTTTGTGTTGGCATGAAACCGGTGAGAGCCCGATAGTTGGGCCGGAGATGGTACAACAAACGACAGAGAAAGTGAAGTTTATTCGGGAAAAGATGAAAGCTTCTCAAAGTAGGCAGAAGAGCTATCATGACAAGAGGCGGAAAGATCTTGAGTTTCAAGAAGGCGACCATGTGTTTTTGAGAGTTACACCGGTTACGGGTGTGGGTCGTGCTTTGAAGTCAAAGAAGTTGACTTCTCATTTTATTGGTCCGTATCAGATTACCGCACGAGTTAGTGTTGTGGCTTATCGTGTGGTGTTGCCTCCGAATCTTTCGAATTTGCATGATGTATTCCATATTTCGCAACTTCGGAAGTATGTTTCGGATCCATCACATGTTATTCCTATGGACGAGGTTGAAGTGAGAGATACCCTTACGGTTGAAGCTTTACCGATTAGGATTTTGAACCGTGAAGTTAAGAAGCTGAGAGGCAAAGATATTGCGCTTGTGAAAGTAGCGTGGGGAAGCACTTCAGAAGGCAATATGACTTGAGAATTAGAGAGTGTGATGCGAGAGTCGTATCCGGAGTTGTTTGAATCAGGTCATATTTTTTAGGACAAAAATTTCTAAAGCGGGGGAGAGTTGAAACGCCCCGATTCTGATTTCCCATTTTGTTGAGTCTTTTATTTTATTTGAGTGATTATAATTTTATTTGTGGAATTGGTGTGTTAATATGTTATGTTTGCATATTATGTTATTTTATCGTTTTTGAGAGTTTTCGAGGAAATTAGGTTGAAGGGTATTTTAGATATTTCTTAATTAATGTTAAGTTAGAAATTTTATGAGAAAATGAATTATTAGATATTTTGAGAGAAAAAAGAATAGAAAGAATTGGAAATAGAAAGAGATAAGAGGGAAATAGGAGAGAAAAAGAGAAAGAAAGAAGAAAAGAGGAGAGAAAGAAAGAAGAAGAAGGGAAAAGAGAAGAAAAAGAGGAAAACTTTGAAATCTTCAAAATAACTCTTAGGAATCGATTTAATCGGGTAAGGGTGTGAAATCTTATTATCTTGTCAATGTATATGATTATGTATGTGTTTGTTGGATTGCTTTGGATGTTTTTCTACATTTTCCATTTTAGGTCAAAATTGGTAGAATCGATAGAAACCAATGTTTTTACGGTTAGAATTCGAAATAAGTTGCGTAGTTTAGTCGAGGAATGTTAGGCCGAGACTATTGGAACTTGTTTGAATAAAATCGGGTGATTTTGTGACCTTCTGACATTTTTGGATAATTGAGGGTTTGAGTAGCCCAGTATTCGCTAAGCGAGTCATTGGCGAGTGAGGTAGCGAAGTGTTCGCTAAGCTAGCACGCAGCGAGCTACCAGCGAACACTCCCAGACTTGGACAGAACCAAAAAGACCCAAACTCGCTGGAGCGAGTGGCGTAGCGAAGGACTCGCCATTCTACTCGCCTAGCGAGCATGCTAGCGAGCATGACAAAACAACATTTTATTTTTGTTTCAATCCAATATCGATTCTTTGATGTGTAACTTGTGTGTTGTTATATGATATGTTGTGGGTAGCCGTATGGCGTGAATCCTAGATTGTGGAATTTATTGTGAATTGTGGCCTTTTGGCAAATGATTGCATTGCTTGAATTAAATGTGAATGCATGATGATTATGATAGAGTTCATTACCGTTTGACGTAATTAAATGTGAATGTATATGGAATGTATGTGATAGAATGAGATGAATGGATGAATATATATTGTGAATATGTATGCATTTCAAAAGTGTTTCGAGTCATTTTGCATGTGAAGCATAATGATGTGCATTCTTGTGTTGTGGGATTCTAATGAGAACCCGTTGTAACATTGTGTGCCTATGTGAGGTGTGAGCGATGATTACAACTGATTGTGTGCCTATGTGAGGTGTGCGCAATCAGATTGTGTGCCTATGTAAGGTGTGAGCAATCCATAAACATTGTGTGCCCATGTGGGGTGTAAGCAATGGGTGAACATCGTGTGCCCATGTGGAGTGTGAGCGATGGTTCCAATAAGTTCCTGAGTGAACTTATGATGATTGAGTCGGTACCGCATTGCATTTGCATAGAGTCGTGAGTCGGTCTCTATGATTTGCATTTATCATCTTTATAATGGTGCATTGGTGAATGAACATAAATGTGTATGTTTATGTGGAATGATGAGAATTGTGAAAGTATGCATGATGAATATGAGTGAGTTGTGATGAGTTGTGGTGAGAATGTAGAATATGTTTATTCTTATGCTGAGATATATAATTATATGCATTGTTATTATGATAATTTTTCTCACCCTTCCGCTGTTTTATGATGCTCAATGAGGCATTGCAGAGTAGGTTTGCTGGAGGTTTTTGTGAAGCGTGTCTTCATTCTTTTGGTCGGTCGACTCTGATATGTAGCACCGGGTAGCTAGGATGTTTATGATTCTTTTGTGATACATTTGTATATGTATCTTGTTGATGAATGTTTATGAAAACATGACTTTGTTGTTGAATCTTACTGGATGATATATATATATATATATATATATATATATATATATATATATATATATATATATATATATATATATATATATATATATATATATATATATATATATATATATATATATATATATATATATATATATATATATATATATATATATATATATATATATATATATATATATATATATATATATATATATATATATATATATATATATATATATATATATATATATATATATATATATATATGTTTGATGTTATTCAATGTTTAGATTTTCCGCTTTTATTCTAAATATTGAGATGTGGGTGTAAGGACTAAGTTCCTCTGTTGCATAGTTACTCCACTGTTGCATGTCTTTTGTTGAGCAGGTGTTGAATGTTTGAATTTCATGCGTAATGTGACTCACCCTTTTATACCATGTTTATAATTATACTCTGATGAAATATTTTTAATATGTGACTAATTGTTTATGTGATTATTTGGGGTATAAAAAGGGGATGTTACATCAACTGTCATACCCCAAGTTTGTCCTACCTATTTTAAATCATCACTCGTCCAACTTTATTTTTAATTTGCATCGTTTGTACAGCGTAACGTATTTTTCAGCAAAAATAAACAAAATTTTCAAGCACCTTTGTCGCTCGATCTTTAGTCATTAATAACTGTTTTATTTTCGTCAAAATGTCTAGAATAATTCATGTTTTTTTATGCTTGCACTTTATTTTTTTTAATATATTTATTTGATAAGGAGTGATTCAAAATTTTCACTTTAATTCATTGAAGCTATGACACGTGGCTTTTTTTTTAATTATTATTTTGTTGTAATTTCATTATTGTAATATATTAATAATAATAATATGTTAATGATAATAATAATGTAAGTTTAATATAATTATTTATTAATTAATTAATTTTAAAAAAAGATTAAATAAAAAAGAAATAAAAAAGATATTAAAAAGAGTTATTAATTAATTAAAAAGAAAAATTGAAAGAAAAAAAAAGACACGGATGAAAGAGGTGATAAAAGGGGAATCTAGGGTTGGGGACTGTTCATCTTCCCAATCTCTCAATCCAGCCACCGAAAAAACCCTAAATTTTTTTCTTCTTCGTCAAAATCAGCCGCCGCCATTTATATTACCCCACCTTCTTTCCATTTCCGTCGTTTCTCCCTCATTCATTACCTCCATGCTCACACCAAAACCCTACCTTCGTCTTCCTCCTTCTCCGATAACCATTCCCACACTCTCTTCTCCTTTCTTCTTTAACAACTACCCCAAACCCTTTCCTCTTCTTCTCACACCGCGAAAACATTTCCCTTACTTTCCTCTCACCAGCCACCCTCCGTCTCCTTCTTCTTCCTAACATGAAGCCCTCTTCTCCTTCCATCATCACTCACGAAAAAACCTCTTCATCTTCCCTAAGCCGCCACACAAACTTTTCCTCTTTCTCTCTCTAGTTTTCCTTCATTTTTGCTTGCAACCACACCAACACTCTCTTTCAGAGCTCATGTGCCAATTCGATGATGATAACTGGGTTGAAACGGCCATGGCTGACGTCAACGTGGTCGACAACTTCCTTATCACCATGAAGAAAACTCTCTCCGCCTCTTAATCTGTGCTGGACCGTCCGTCAACGCCGTTCAAAGTCCCGCACTTGGAAAATGAAAACTGATTCGGCAAGAACAAGACAACGCGGGTTCTAAAGCAAGTGAAGAAGAATGCTCTGACTCATAGAGGAAGAAACGTCTGCAGCAAAGGAAGAGAGAAAATGGCGCGAGGATCTCCGCTAATTCTCAGCTTCATCACTTTGAGAAATCTTCATCATTTCTCGGTTTCATCGCATTGCACCATATCGTGAATCATCAATTTTTCTATCTCCCTGTGATTTGTCTGAAAGAAGCTTCACGCAACGAGCAAAAACAAGCTTAACTCGCTCTCTGACGTTGCTCTGTAGTTCGTCCGATTCAAGTTGACTTCTGATGGCAATAACTCGCGGCAATAACAACAACATCCCAGCTGTAGTGACAATAGGATCGCGGCTTCGTGTTCAGCAGCGCAATCCTAGTGATGACGCCCCTGTTTTATTTGTCTCAGTTCGGTAATATTTTCGATCCATTAGTTTATCTTTTTATTACATTCTGATATGGTTTGCAGGTTACGTTGTTTCAGCTGTTGTTGTTGTGAGGGGGTGATTAAGTTTCTAAAAAAAATCTCTGTTTTGCTAGATTTTCGTTTCCATTACTGTTCTGCTAGCGTTTAGTTTTGATCTTCTTTGTAGCTTCAAATCCAAATACCTTGTTTTTCTTACAGTATTTCTCAAATATTATTGGAAATTAGAAGTTTTTTTTATATAAAAAATAGCTATAAATGGGTTTGCTTTTGGTTATGATGAAAACAAATATTCATGTTGTTGGTTTTGGTTTTAGTTTTGCAGCTTTGAGTTATTATGATTAATATCGACAAGTACCAGATATTTTGTGATTCAGTTTCCTGAATGTTTGTTTCTGGTGTTGCTGCAATTTCACTATGTGTGTTACTCCTATGATGAGTGAACCGTGTAAATATATTGGGCGTTATTGCAGTTTGAATATATTGGGCGTTATTGCAGTTTGAATATATTGGGCGTTATTGCAGTTTGAATATCATGAAAAATTATCTCTCAGAATTAGTTTTTGTTACGGTTCGGGTCTTGTTGAGAAGTTCTGGATGTGGTGTTGGTTTCATTCCCAGACCCTGTTTCTTTACTAACTGTTGGGGGAGTTTTTTTTTTTAAAAATGTTGTCCATCACATATCGCGTTATTATTATTATTATTTTGACCTTTTCTTTTTCTTTTTTCTTTTGAAAAAAATTGATTTCAAAACCTTTTCTCATATAATTCTTAAGTGTTAAGAAGGGGATAGATCTTATAAGAGATAAAAAGAGACGATACAAATGGAGAATCACATTCTCAATTGTTTCACTTCGGTTTTAGGTACTGATAGTGAATGTACACCAAATGGCCTTATTGAAATATATCACGAGGTTGGTAGCACAAGAGGATAATGAAGCCCTTTGTCAGATTCCTTCTCAACAGGAAATCAGGGACACAATATGTCAAAGGTTTTGGTCATAGTCAAATTGTGGTCATGGTAAAAGATTATGGTTGAATAAAGTCACAATTTGTGGACCAAGAAAGAAACACTCATGATTTTGCACCCATGGTTTTATAACAAGTCCCATGATTTTGTGAAGATAAACACCTATAAATAGAGGTGCATTTCTCATTCCTACAACAACAAAAAACATTGCAACATAACATAAAAGAAAAATTTAGAGAGATACAATATATTGTATTTTCTCCTATAAGGTTCTTTTAGTGAGTGTTCATATTACAGAGAATGTAATTTGTTCTCTCTTTGTATGGAGAGAGAAGTATTAGTTTTTTTCCTCATTTGTTGAGGGTTTTTCACGTAAATATTCTGTCACTTTTTCTACTCCTTAATCTTTTTTTTTTATATTTATCTTGCTACTCTGATACCCAATAGTGGTATCAGAGTCTGGTTGGTGTCGGTCTCTATTTCTATTATAGCGTATGGTTACTGATCTGACCTGATCAGGAGGGGATCACTGGCTGGCCACTGTTGGACTGCTACCTATTCACCGATGATTAGGAGGAGAAATGGGGGGGGGTGTACCTGCAAGACACTCCGATGCCAAAGTAAGGAGCGAGGCAGAGTGAGAGTAGAGTACAGAAAGTGGGTAAGAAGTGAATTACTTGACCCTCTTGAGGAATAGGGTATTTATAGAGAGACCCTAGCGCTGGGCCAACGGTCACTTGTGTTGGGCTGAATTGACAGGCCCAACCCAGGTGACTGCTAGGGCTTACGTGGCTTAGTGAAGACCAGAACGTGGTCTTCGTCCTAGTCCAACTGTCCCGTGATCTCCGGAAAGTGGGTTTGACCTGCTCTTTCGGAGGTGGGTAGTTAATTAGGTGACGTGTCTCCGCGGAGGGGAACACGTGGAGAGCGTGTGCAGGACACGTCGCTCTCCCCGCGGAGGGGAGCCCGGGAGATTCCCCGGGGGTCTTGCTCGATGGCATGGGAATACCGCCCGCGGAGGGCTGTTCTCCTTTGCGGGGAGATCATTCTAGCATGTCGGGGATCTTGTGCTCGACACGGTACCCGGACCGGGCAGGGCCTGGTGGAGCATTATTGGGCTAGGCCAGCATAGTTCAGCCCGGGGCCCAGTCCAGAACAGGAGCCCCCCAAGTCGTTGCTCCAAGGATGGGAGTGAGGACTTGATGACGTCGTTCCGGGGAAGTGGACTGGTCCGAGAAAAGACTCCCCGTGCGAAGACGCGCGTTTATTGTCGTTGGTTGGCCGGGCTCGAAGGCGGGTATTGGCGGGGAAAGGTGAAGAGACGCGTTTGTCTGCTTTCGCCACGTGTCGCGTTCTGGGTGGCTGCTATGGCGGCTACCCTAGGGTACTCAAGTGTCTAGCGACGCTTCGAGTCCCGTGCAGGGGTATAAATGAGCGAGCCCCTGCTCATTTCTCACTTTTCGCCCTCTGGTTCTCAAGTTTCCAGCCTGCTGTTCCGCCGCCGTTCGATATCTCCGCCGTTGCTGCCACCGCGTTCTCCGTCGTCGATTTTTCCATAGTAAGTTTCCCTTTTCTTTTTCTCTTGCTTTTCTTGTTTGTTTCTTGAGCATGGCCGGGGCCGACTGAACCTCCCGAGGAGCGGCGAAATCTCCGTCGTTCTTGATGGTTTTTTAGGGTTTTTATTATGAATGTCCCGGGAAGAAACGCTAGATCCGATGAGTGTCCCAGTGACGGAAGTCTTTTTCGATGAATGTCCCGGGGAAGGTAGCTTTTTCCGATGAATGCCCCGTGGAGCGTTTTTTACTCCGATGAACGCCCCGGGGAGCGACGTCTATTCTGACGGATGCCTTCGAGGTGGGTCTGCAGTTCGGGCTATACGGAACCGGGGAGGGGGTAGGTTAGGGCAGACCCACCGGGGACGATGCTCGGGGAGTCCTCGTCGCCCTTTCACTTGACTTGTGGTGGAAGGGTGAATTTGATCTCTGTCATCGAATTCACCGTTACCTTCTGCTTTTCAGGTGTTTAATGACTACGCTCATCTTGGGCACGATGGTCGAAGACAATGAGCCAGACATTCCCTATTTTGACGAGCGCGTCGTTCCGATCGGAGACTGGATGGCCGAGGAGCCCCTCACCACGCCCTCATGCTTTGCTTCTGATCCGACGGGGGCCTACGCCACCGTGGAAGACCGGGAAGAGGGGGATCCTCAAAACTAGCAAGTCTATCGCCCCCGGCCAGGTCATCGAATCGGCTCAAAATACGGGCGGATGCGCTTTCCGATGTACGAGTTTTACTTCAAAGAGGCTAGGCTTAGGTTGCCTTTTTCGGACTTTCATCTGGGCCTCTTCGACTGGTTGAGGCTGGCTCCGTCACAACTGCACCCTAATGCCCTGACTTTTATTCGGGCCTTCGAGCTCGTGTGCCAATATCTCCAGGTCGGCGTCACGCTGCCGCTGTTCTTTCGTATTTTCCATCTGCAGCGGCAGTCGGTGGGAGGTCGGCATGGTTGGGTGTCATTCAAGCAGCGGGACATGCTTTTTAGGACGTACATGGATTTCGTCCGAGATTTCAAGAGTCGTTTTTTCGTGGTCAGCCCTATCACGCACGAAGGGGTCCGCTCGTTATATTCGGAAGGGGAGAGGATATTGGATGGTCGTCGCGAGGCCGTCATGCTGCCCCGGGTGCACGTGGAGTGGTCCCTGGACCATTATTCTCGGGGAACAGGTGGGTACATCGTGCGGGCGAGGACGCTTGATGAGGAGGATATGGCCAGCTATATGAAGATAGTTTCTTTCGTGTGAAACTTACCGCCGTCGAAACTGGTCACCCCTGACGACCAGTATTTCCTCGACAGTTACGGAAACATTCGGGAGACGGCGAGGTTGATCAACACAAAGGCTCTGCTCGAGTGTGCCTCGGAGGAGGATGCTCTGCGTTACTTAGGTGGTGGCCGCCTCGTTCCCTTTCGACCTGATATCCTTAGCTTTTTACTGACTAGTTTTTCTCTTATCGTGCAGGGAACATGGCTTCTGTCGAGGAGCGAGTGAAGAAGCTACGCATGTCGAGGGCCGCTGCCCCTCCGAAGACGCGGGTGGCCCAGTTGGTCGAACAGTCTTCTACAAAGCAAGATGGAAGGGGGTCGTCGGCGTCCCCGACCGGCAGCTAGTCGCCTACTTCCCAAGGGGTTCCGAAGAGAGCGAGAGTTCAGGAGGATACGCCCGTGGTCGACTTATCGGCGGAGTCTTCCGAGGAGGGTTACCCCATCACTCCTTGTCACCAGCATCCCGGCTACTTCCATGGGGCTAGGTCGCCCAGCATTCCGGCGGGGGAGGTGAAGGCGATTCTGGGCGCTGACCGTGCGACGAGGAGGCAGGTCCTTACTGAGGATTTGGTTGCGTTGATGCAGACTTTTACTACGGCGATGGTTCTGAGCGAAGAGAGCTGCTCGGTCGTGAAACTGTCGAAGCTGCAAGGGGATCTCGCGTTCGCGCAGTCTTGTCTGAACAAGGCGGCCGAGGATTTGGAGGCAAGCCGAGGGAAAGTGACTCATCTGACCGACGAGTTGGAGAAGGTTCGGGGGGAGGTTGACCTCGAGCGCAAAAGATGCAGTGGCGTTGAGGAGAAGCTGAAGGTTGCCGAGGAGGAGTTGCGGGCGTCGAAAGCTCGGGTGGCAGAGCTCGAGGGTGATCTATTTCCCGGTGATGATGAGACCGACGACGACCGACTGCTGGTTACTCGGGCTGATCTTTTCGCCAGGATACGCGTGCTGGAAGGGGACTGCCTGGATGGTTTTGCTGCGGGCTTCAACAGCGCCGTCGCTCAGCTCAGGGTGGTGAGTTGTGTGCCATATTTTGTATTTCGTTTTTTTGTCGGGCCTGCGTGCCCTTGTTTATGTAATGTTGACTACTGGGCTGGTGCCCGCTTTTGATTAATATATTTTGAAAATTGTCTAAGTGTGCGCCTCGTTTTTGCATGTTGTTTATGCTCGTTTTATTTCTGCACGTATTTGTATGCTTGAGTTATATCTATTTGATATGCATGTGTTAGTATGCCTTTGGGTCTGTCTGGGGTGGTAGCTCGACAAAACTTGTTACCGGCGGTGAAGGGAACTGATCGGTTTGGCCGACGTTGTTGCCTGACCGGTTCGGGGGTAGTTCTCCCCGTGGCGTGGACGTCCCATCGCGAGCTGAGCGTCCTACCGATTTTGGTACGGCGGTGGGGAATCTCGGTCGAGGTGTTCCCTGCCGAGCAAGGCCTTCTGCCCGCGCACACAAGAGGCAGGGCTTGCTTTTCTCTGGTCGTTAGTAGACGCGAGGAAGTGCGGTGGTACCATGTCGCCCCCTCAGTGGTCGTGACGCTGGGTCGTCGCGGGCAGTGTTTAACTGTAGTACCGCTTAAGTTTTGCGGCGTTCCATGGTCGAGCTAGTTGTTCCCCGTGCAGGGTTTCGAGGTAATAGGCCCAGTGCACCGTCTTGTCACGGACACGGTAGGGGCCTTCCCAATTCGCGACCAGTTTGCCCTCGTGTGAGTCTTTCTGGTTTCTGCACAGAACTAAGTCGCCGACTTGGAAGTCGCGTTTGAGGACTTTGTTTTCGTGGCGAAGTGCTACTTTCTGTTTCAGCCGGGCTTCCCGGAGGGATGCTCCTGAGCGAATCTCCTCGACGAGGTCGAGCTCTTCACGTAAGGCGCCGTCGTTGTCGTCGGTGTCGAGGGGAGCTTCAGTTCGTCTTGATGGCTCGCGTATCTCGACCGGTATCACGACTTCGGTTCTATACGTGAGGCGGAATGGGGTTTCCCCCGTGGTTGAGTGGGGAGTAGTGCGGTATGCCCAGAGGACGCTGTGGAGCTCCTCGACCCATGCTCGCTTTGCGTCACCGAGTCGTCGTTTGAGTCCCCTGAGGATGACCCTGTTCGCGGCTTCTGGCCGTTTGTCTGAGGGTGCTCGACCGAGGTGAAGTGGTATTTGGTTCCGAGCTTGGTGACGAAGTCGCGGAAGTTTTTGTCCATGAACTGTGTGTCGTTGTCGGTGACGATGGCGAGCGGGATCCCGAATCTTGCGAGGATGTTTCGTTTATAGAATCAGAGTATGTTGTGGACCATGATTTTGGCCAGGGCTTCGACTTCGATCCATTTGGTGAAGTAGTCTACGCCCACGATGAGGTACTTGTTCTGATAGGACCCCAGGGTGAAGGGCCCGAGGATGTCCAACCCCCACCAGGCGAATGGCCACGGGGAGGAGAGGGATTTGAGTTCGGTTGGTGGGGCGAGGTGTATGTCCCCGTGTCTTTGGCATTTGTCACATCGTTTGACGTGTTCCTTCGCGTCCGTTTGCATCGAGGGCCAGTAGTAGCCTGCTCGTAGAGCCTTTCTCGCCAGGGATCGTCCTCCGAGGTGCTGCGCGTTGATGCCCTCGTGGATTTCCTCTAGGACGGCTGCGCTCTGGGAGTTATCGATGCATTTGAGGAGTGGGATGGCAAAGCCTCGGCGATATAGTTTGCCTTCGAGGAGGACGTACGAGCAGGCTCGTCACTTGGTTGTGCTTGCCTCTTTAGAGTCGGCTGGTAGGTGGCCGGTGCTGAGGTAGGTGTGTAGTGGTGTCATCCAACAGTCGGTATCTCCGATGGCGTTGATGTCGAGCGGAGCGGTGGTCGCTTTGGTGCTCGGTTGCGATAAGATTTCTTGGATGACCGACTTGTGGCCTCCTCGCTTTTTGGTGCTCACCAACTTGTAGAGGATATCGGCGCGGGTGTTCTGCTCGCGCGGGACGTGCCGAATCTCCACGGAGTCAAAACTTTGCAGTTTTTCGGTGATAAGTGCTAAGTACTCGGCGAGGTTGTCGTTTTTCGCTTGATATTCTCCTCGTACTTGCGAAGCGACTAGTTGGGAATCTGTGTAGATTCAGATGTCTCTGGCCCCGAGGTCTGATGCCAGGCGAAGTCCGGCCAGGAACGCTTCGTACTCGGCTTGGTTGTTAGTCGTCGGGAAGGCCAGCGTGAGGGAGACCTCGATGAGGGTGCCTTCGTCGTTGTCGAGGATGATGCCGGCTCCGCTTCCCGTGGAGTTGGAGGAGCCGTCCACAAAAATGGTCCAGATGTGGTTCCCGGTGGTGGGGTTGGGTGAAGAGGTCATCTCGGCGACGAAGTCGGCCAGGGCTTGAGCTTTGATGGCGTTCCGGCCTTCGTAGACGATGTTGAACTCAGATAGTTCTAACGACCATTTTAGCATGCGTCCGGCCATATCGGGTCGGCCGAGGAGCTGGCGGATGGGCTGATCGGTGCAGAGCACGACAGTGTGTGCGAGGAAGTAATGTCGGAGCCGTCGCGCTGCGGTGATGAGGGCTAGGGCGACTTTTTCGATCAGCTGGTATCGGGCTTCGGGGTCGTGGAGGGCTTTGCTCGTGAAGTAGATTGGTTTTTGGCCCTCCTCGGTTTCTCTGATGAGGACGGCGCTGACGGCTTCGTTAGCCACGGCCAGATATAGGTATAGGGTTTCGCCCATCACGGGACGTGTCAGCACCGTTGGTTCGGACAAGACGTGTTTGAGGTGGCGGAGGGCTTGCTCGCATTCTTCTGTCCATTCGAACGTGGTCTCCTTCCTGAGTAGTTTGAAGAAGGGGAGGGCGTGCTAGGCGGATTTGGCGATGAACTGGGAAAGTGAGGCGAGCACGCCGTTGAGGGATTGGATGGACTTCTTCGTGGTGGGTGTGGTGATTTCCGAGAAGGCGTGACATTTGTCCGGATTGGCCTCGATCCCACGCTCGGTCAGGTAGTAGCCGAGGAACTTGCCTGCGCGGACACCGAAGGTGCATTTCTCCGGGTTGAAGCGCATTCGGCATGTCCTCGCGGTATCGAAGACCTTCCTGAGATGGGCCGTGTGGTCGACTTCCGTGCAGGATTTGACGATCATGTCATCCATGTATACTTCGAGCATGTCGCCGATTTCGCCCCGAAAGACACTGTTCATCATCCGTTGATATGTGGCGCCGGCGTTCTTTAGGCCAAAGGGCATTACGTTGTAGTAATAGTTGCCCGACGCCGTCATGAAGGCCGTGCTTTGTTTATCGTGCTCGGCCATCGGGATCTGGTTGTACCCCGAGTATGCGTCCATGAAGGATAAGAGCCGGAAGCCCGCAGAGTTGTCGGCGAGTTTGTCGATGTTGGGGAGGGGGTAGGCGTCCTTAGGACATGCCCGGTTGAGATCGGTATAGTCAACACACATGCGCCATTTTCCATTATTCTTTTTAACGAGTACAACATTGGACAACCAGGTTGAATACCGGGCTTCCGAAATAAAATTTGCCTCTAGGAGGTCTTTTACAGCGTTCTCGGCTGCTGCCGACTTTTCGGGGGACTGTCTACGCCTACGTTGAACTACGGCCTTCACAGTCGGGCTGATGGACAGCTGGTGGCAAGCGACCTCGGGGTCGAGTCCGGGTATTTCTGCGGCGCTCCATGCGAAGAGGTCGGCGTTCTCGCGGAGGCAGGCTTGCAACTGTCTTTTCGCCAAGTCTGGGAGTCCGGCGCCGATCTTCACGGTTCTGCTCTTGTCTTCCCCGAGCATGATGATCTCGAATTTGCCGTCCGGGATGGGGCGTGCCGGGTGGGCGGGCTGCTCGTTAGCTTCGTTGGTCCTTGTTTCGTGATCGTGTTCCTCGGTGAAGCGGCTGTCGAGGTCCACGGATCCGACCAGCTCCTTTGGTTCGCTCTTCGGCGCTACGATTGGGGTCGCCTTCTTGGTTGCTGGAGCGATGGTGTCCAAACCTTTCAGCGCGGCCTTGAAGCACCTCCAGGCGGCCTCGATGTCTCCGTTAAGGGTTACCACGACTCCCCGTTTCGTGTAGTACTTCATCTTCAGGTGGACAGTGGAAGGTACCGCGGTGAGTTCTGCTATCGTTGTTCTGCCCAAGATACAGTTGTAGAGGGATGGGCACTCGATGACTAAGAAACAGATGCTGATTTCCTTGGCCGTTTCCTCTTCTCCGAAAGTGACTTTCAGCTCCACGTACCCCCAAGGTCTCGTCGTCGTCCTGTTGAACCCCTGAAGGTCGGAGCCTACGTAGGGGGAAAAGTTGGATTCGTCGAGTTGGAGGGTCGTGAACAGGTGGGAGTACATGATGTCCACCGAGCTGCCTCCGTCGACGAGGATGCGCCTGACGTCGAAGTTTGCCATCCGCGCCCGTATGAGTAGGGGAATGTTGGAGTTTGGAGATCCCCCGGGGAGTTCCTCAAGGTAGAATGTGATCGGATTGGATCGACCGCGGAATCTTTCGAGCGTGCTCATTTTTTCGGAGTTGCTCGTGATAAGCTCGTCGAACTTTCTTTTCACTGATCCTATGGACAGGCTCCTCGTGGCGCCACCCGAGATAACCATGGCTCTGGCGAAGTATTCCCACCGGCTGGTTGGCCGGACTGGCTCGCTAGGTAGGTCGGGGCCTTCGGGGAGGCCAAACTCTCTATCCGCGAACCAGTCCTCGGGGCGGATGACACACAGCGCGACCTGGAGTCTTCTGTCGTCGTCCGAAGAGGGGAGTTCTTCGATTTTCTTGGCCTCGGGGGCCTCTTGCCTCGGGGGCTCACTCCCCGGGTGTATCTCTTTAGGTGGCCGTCTTTAATCAGGATTTCGATTGCGTCCTTGAGATGGATGCAGTCTTCGGTCATGTGCACGTGGCTCCTGTGGAATTATCAGTATTTCGATTTGTCCACATTGGGTTTGGGGGGCGTCGGCCGGGAGAAGCGGACACCTCCCTGGACAAATTCGGTTTTGGCGCATTCGGCCAGGATGCGCTCGCGGGAAGCGACTAAGGCCGTGTATTCCGTGAATCGGCCGGCAGGGCCGCGTTGTTCGCGTTGTTCGCGAGGGCGATCTTCCCGACGACGGTCACCTCCCCACCGATGGCTCGAGGCTCCGTCATCTCGGTGCCCGCGGGGGACCTCCCTGTCTCGGATGTCTCGTGCGGAGTTGGATGCTTGGGTTTCCTCGAATCGGATATAATGTGCAGCTCTGTCAAAGACATCCTGTAGGGAGGCAGGCCGGTGTATGCCTACGGCCTCATAGAACTTGGAGTCATGGCGTAGACCCTGCTCCATTAGGTAGCGCTTCATCTCATCTGACGTCGTTACCTGCACCGCTTCCCGGGTGAATCTTTCGATGTACTTCAGAGAGGTTCGTCGGGGGCTTGGATTATTGCCCCGAGGACGGCCTCCGTCTTCGGATGGCATCGGCACGCTGTGAAGTGTTTTGAGAATAGGTCCTTCAGGACTCTCCACGACGTGACCGATTCAGGCTCCAGACTTTTGTACCACGTCATGGCGCCTTTCCTCAGGGTCGTCGGGAACAGCCTGCACTTGATAGATCCTCAGACGTTTCGGTAATCGAGCATGGCCTCGATGTCTTCCAAGTGATCATCTGGGTCGGATGTGCCGTCGTACGTCGATATCGTCGGGGGCTTCTCTATCCCGTTGGGAATGGGGGTGGCCATGATTTTCCGGGACAACGAAGTCCGGTAGTCGTCTTCGTCGCTGAGAGCGGGTGACTGGGGAGGGGATGAGCCGTTTAGGATAGGCACCTGGCTTCGGGTCCTCGGTCTCCTGACCGGGGGTTCGACGCGCGGGTTTCTGGCCGGGATCGCCGAAGTGTTCTGCCGTCTCCCGCGAACTTGTCTCGCTGGGGATCTGGTGCGCTCTCGCACCACTTCTGTTCGGGTCCTCTCCAGCCATGGTCGGCGATTTCTGGGTTGAGGTGAGGGACTCCTCGAGCCTCCATCTTGGTCTCCCCGCGGAGGGGACCTCGGGGGCCTTCCCGCTCCAGCGCTCCAATTCGTGCGTTCTGCTGAAACAACAGCTGGTTCGTCTGGTTGATGGTCGCAAAGAGGGCGGCCACCGTAGGGTCCGCTCCCGCTGGGATAGGAACGGGTTGGAACGCCACTGGGCTCGGGGGCCGGTGGTCGGCCTGGCGCAGCAGTTCTGCGGATGACGGAGAAGCAGTCTGGCCGTCTCTCTCGTCGGTCTCCGCCGGACGTGACGTCTCCATCTGCTTGCTTCCGTTGGCGGCGGCGTTGAGCACGAAGTCGTACATGGTATCGTCGTGGTGTGGGCTAGCCATGATCGTAGAGTGCTGGTGAAACTTTAGTTTTCTGCTCGGAGTAACGGGGAAGTTTCTGTTCCCACAGACGGCGCCACTGATCTGACCTGATCAGGAGGGGATCACTGGCTGGCCACACTCTGTTGGACTGCTACCTGTTCACCGGTGATGAGGATGAGAAAGAGGGGTGTACCTGCAAGACACTCCGATGCCAAAGTAAGGAGCGGGGCAGAGTGAGAGCAGAGTACAGAAAGTGGGTAAGAAGTGAATTACCTGACCCTCTTGAGGAAGAGGGTATTTATAGAGAGACCCCAGCGCTGGGCCAACGGTCACTTGTGTTGGGCTGGATTGACAGGCCCAACCCAGGTGACTGTTAGGGCTTACGTGGCGTAGTGAAGACCAGAACGTGGTCTTCGCCCTAGTCCAACTGTCCCGTGATCTCCGAAAAGTGGGTTTGACCTGCTCTTTCGGAGGTGGGCAGTTGATTAGGTGACGTGTCTCCGCGGAGGGGAACACGTGGAGAGCGTGTGCAAGACACGTCGCTCTCCCCGCGGAGGGGAGCCCGGGAGATTCCCCGGGGGTCTTGCTCGATGGCATGTGAATACCGCCTGCGGAGGGTGGTTCTCCTTTGCGGGGAGATCATTCTAGCATGTCGGGGATCTTGTGCTCGACACGGTATCCGGACCGGGCAGGGCCTGGTGGAGCATTATTGGGCTGGGCCAGCATAGTTCAGCCCGAGGCCCAGTCCAGAACAGTTACTATTACACGTGTGGTTGTATACTTTTGCAGTGATTGTTAATGTATACTAGATCTATTCTAGTGTGGTAAAAATATACAATACTGCTCACGTATATTGTGCTATTCACGGTGAAATTGTGTAAACCAGTTCAGTGAGGAAAAAAATGGCTGCAAAATTTAAGATTAAAAAATTCAGTGGGAGTAATTTTTCCCTGTGGAAATTGAAGATGCAGACAATCCTGAGGAAAGATAATTGCTCACCAGCAATTAAAGGTAGACCTACAAATATAATTGATAAAAAATTAAGAGAGATGGATGACAATGTTGTTGCCAATTTGCACTTAGCAATGTCAGATTTAGTTTTGTCAAATATAGCAGAAAAGAAAAGTGCAAATGAGATCTGGGATACTCTCATCTAATTGTACGAGGTCAAGTCATTTCACAACAGAATTTTCTTAAAGAGGGGACTCTACACTCTTCGAATGAGTGAATCCACTTCAGTGTCGGATCACATCAACAATTTGAATACATTATTTGCTCAATTATCTACATCAGATTTCACAATAGTGGAAAATGAACGAGTCGAGCTTCTTCTTCAGAGTTTATCAGATTCGTATGATCAACTTGTCATCAATATTACAAACAATAATATTGTTGACCGTATATCCTTTATGATGTTGTCAGAGCTGTTCTTGAAGAAAAATCCAGGCGTAAAAATAAGGAAGATCGGTGAGAAAGCTCAAAACGAATAGAAAATTTGACGATTACGAGAGGTAGATCAACGGAACATGGTCCTAGTCGGAGTCAAAATCATGGTAGATCAAAATCTCAAAGAAGAAAAAACCTCAAAATGCTACAATTATGGCAAGAGGTGGCACTTGAAGAAAGAATGTTGGTTCAACAAGAAGAATAGTGAGAAGTCTTCTGGAGCAAGTACATCTCAAGGATGTATTGTTAGTACCTTCGATGATGGAGAAATCCTTTACAGCAAAGCAGTAGTTAATACCAAAGGTGAAATTCAACTCACTGATGGTTGGATAGTAGATTCAGGAGCAACATGGCACATGACTCCATGATGAGACTGGTTTTACACTTACGAACCTATCTCAGAAGGACATGCATTGATGGGGAATGACCATGCTTTAGAAATTGTTGTTGTTGGTACTGTCAAAATGGAAATGTATGATGGTACATCTGCACACTTCAAGGGGTACGGCATGTGAAAGGATTGACGAAGATTTTGTTATCTATTGGGCAACTAGATGACCTCGAATGCAAGACCCATATTCAAGGTGGGATCTTGAAAGTGGTGAAAGGTTCACTAGTAGTGATGAAAGCTAAGAAGGCCACTGCAAATCTATACATGCTTTTGGGAGACACGATGAAAAGAGCAGATGCATTAGTAGTAGCTGGAAGCCAGGAAGAAACAACGATGATATGGCATTGCAGACTAGGCCATATGTCAGGACGAGACTTGAAAATTCTTGAAGAACGTAATCTTATACCCGGGCTCAAGTCGGTAAATTTACCTTTCTGTAAGCAATGTGGATAAGCAAGTGGGATTATATCTTTAGAGGAGACTCAACTTATTCAAACTCTTATGGACATCACTGAGTTTGATGATTATCCTCACGATCAAAAAATTCAGGCGCAAACTAATGTTAATGTTGCGCTGAACATTCATAATCAATTTTGGTCAGAAAAGACTTGACTTAGAAGAATTGTTGAGGTGACCTTAACACTACTTATTTTCATAGATTTACTAAATTCTTAAGTGTTAAAAAGAGGATAGATGTTATAAGAGATAAAAACATGATCCTTTCGGAGACGATACAAATGGAGAATTACATTCTCAAAATTGTTTCACTTCGGTTTTGGGTACTGATAGTGAATGTACACCAAATGGCCTTATTGAAATCTATCAAGAGGTTGGTAACACAAGAGGATAATGAACCCCTTTGTCAGATTCCTTCTCAGCAAGAAATCAGGGACACAATGTGTCAAAAATTTTGGTCATAATCAAAGATTGTGGTCATGGTAAAAGATTATGGTTAAGGATTATGGTTGAATAAAGTCACAATTTATGGACCAAGAAAGAAACAATCATGATTTTCCACCCATGGTTTTGTAAAGATGAGCACCTATAAATAGAGGTACATTTCTCATTCCTACAACAACAAAAAGCATTACAACATAACATAAAAGAAAATTTTAGAGAGATAGAATATATTGTATTTTCTCCTATAAGGTTATTTTAGTGAGTGTTCTCCTATTACAAGAGAGTGTAATTTGTTCTCTCCTTGTATATAGAGAGAAGTGTTGTAATTTCTTCCACTTAGTAAAAATTTGTTCTACCGGTGCCCGTGGTTTTTTCCCTCATTTGTTGAGGGTTTTCCACGTAAATATTATGTGTCACTTTTCCTACTCCTTAATCTCTTATTTTGTGATATTTATCTTGCTACTCTGATACCCAACATAATGTTTAATATGAATGGGACAAATCACCTGGCCTTAATGGTATGGGTGGGCATTTTTATCATACTTACTGGGATATTGTCGGTTCAGATGTATCTATGGTGATTCATTTCTTCTTTATTAATGAAAAAATAGAGGAGCTTCTGAATACAAATATTATAGTCTTGATTCCTAAAGTCAAGGAGGCAGATCAAATGTCAGATTTTTGTCCTATTTCTTTAGAAAACTTCCTTTTCAAAATTGTTACGAAGATTCTAGCCGACAGTTTAGAAAAAATTGCAGATAAGGTTATCTCGATAAGATTATCTCTCCAAATCAAAAAGGGTTCATCCCAGGACATCACATTGAATATTGTGTAATCCTAGCTTCAGAAGTAGTTAAAATTCTTGACGAGAAAACCTGGGGAGGTAATATGATTCTGAAAATTGATATTAAAAAAGATTTTGACACTTTAGACTGAAACTTGCTTCTTGAGGTACTAGAATTTTTTGGGTTCATTTCCACCTTCCGAGATTGGATCAAAGAGATCATGCATTCTACCAGGTTTTATATTCTTGTGAATGGTAACCCCATAGGATTCTTTAAGTGTCAACATGGTGTGAGGCAGGAGGACCCCCTTATCTCCTTTACTATTTTGCATAGCAGAGGAAGCCATTGGTTGTGAGATAACTTTAGCGTCTAACCAGAGGATCATTAAACCTCTAAGATTCAATAGGGGAATGGACCTACCAACTCTTACTCTTTATGCAAATGATATCATGATCTTTTGCCAGGGTAATAAGAGAGCCATCTGGAAAACCTTTAAGATCTTCATGGATTATGGAGCAGCCTCTGGACAATTAATTAATACGTAGAAAAGTAAATTCTATGTGAGATCTATGACTTTGCAATACGTGAGTAATGTTCAAACTTGGTAGGGCTTTAGTCAGGGACAACTCCCTTTTACCTATCTTGGATGTCCAATGTTCAAAGGGAAACCGAAGCAGATTCATTTCTAGAGGTTAGCCCATAAAATTAGAACTAAGCTTGTTGGAAAATTGTGTTTCTTTCAATCATGGGGAGAGTTCAACTCATTAGTTCGGTCATCTAGAGCATTCTTGTTTACTCATATTGTATCTAAAGATGGTCAAATAAGGTCCTAGCTCAACTAAATATTTGGTTGCGAAACTTCGTATGGAGTGGGGATGTCCTTATAAGAAAAATTTGTGTTCAGCATGTACTTGCTCTGTCTCAAAATAAAAGTATTTTTATTTTTAAAAAAATTGTCTCAATAAGAGTCTTTTTAAATTTTCAATGCAATATTAATTATTTTTTTTATCAATTTTATCCTTAAGTTAGCTTGTACCCTAAGTTAGTTTGTAATGGGTAATTGTTAAAAAGCCCATTAGGTTAGTGTGCTATTTTTCTTATAAATAGGATGCTAGTTTCTCAATCTTGGCATAAGGAAAAATAGAAAGATAAAATCCTAATTTCAAGAGAGAGGGGTTATTTTGTTATTCTTGTATACTTGTAATCTTATTCTAAGAGAAAGGAAAGAATAGCAGTTTAATAACCAATCTTTGTTGTTTTCTTCTTTATTAACCCTAACCCTTGTGTGTTTCTTGATCATTAAGAAACTATTTATACTTAGTTTTAAGGTATCCGATTCACAACAAATTGGTGCGATGAGCGTGGAGAAGATGCCTTCAACAAAGTATGAGATTGAAAAGTTCACCGGAGTGAACGACTTCGGTCTGTGGCGCTTGAAGATGAAAGCTCTACTGGTTCAGCAGGGTTGTTTGGAAGCGTTGAAGGGTGAGGTAGCCATGGACGTTGCATTAACGGCAAAAGAAAAGACCAACATAATCAAGAAAGCCTACAGCGTAATATTATTGAGCCTTGGTGATAAGGTTCTTCAACAGGTATCAAAGAAGACTACAACATCGGGATTATAGGTGAAACTTGAAAGTTTGTACATGACCAAATCTCTGGCCAATCGACTCTACCTGAAGCAAGCATTGTATTCATTCAAGATGAGTGAAGACAAAGTGTTGGCTGAGCAGTTGGATATGTTCAACAAGCTGATTCTTGATCTTGAAAATATTGATGTGAAGATCGATGATGAAGATCAAGCACTAATGCTGCTGTGTGCTTTGCCCAGAACACATGCTCACTTCAAAGAAACTCTCTTGTATGGAAGGGAGTCCCTGACCTTTGAAGAAGTTCAATCAGCCTTGTATTTTAAGGACTTGAACGAACGAAAAGAGCATAAACCTTAGACGGTGGGTGAAGGTTTGGCCGTTAAGGGAAAATTCTTGCGAAAGGATGGTAAGTTCGACAAGAAGAAAGGTAAAAGTCAACAAAAGTCTTATAGTGGCGAAATATCTGGTATTTGATGTTATCACTGTAAGAAGGAGGGTCACATAAGAAAGGTGTGACCTAAACGCCTGAAAGATCATGGAGGTAATGGCAATGCAGCCATCGTTCAAGATGACTTTGACTTATCTGATGTTCTTGTGGTTTCAAGTGGTGACTCTAGAAAAGAGTGGATTATGGATTCAGGTTGCACTTGGCACATGACTCCAAACAGAGAATTGTTCGAGGAGCTATGTGATCAAGATGGGGATCTGTGCTGTTGGGAAATAACAATTCTTGCAAAATTGCAGGAATTGGATCTGTGAGATTCAAGCTCCACGATGAGTCAATAAGGTTATTGACTGAAGTTAGGTATGTGCCTGACTTGAAGAGAAATTTGATTTCTCTTGGTGAATTCGACAGAAAGGGATATGTTTTTCAAGGAGAGAAAAGTATCCTAAAAGTCATGAAGGGGTCGAAGGAAGTCTTGAAAGGTGTGAAGAAACAAGGCTTGTATACCCTTGAGGCTGAGGTTGTAAGTGGTTCGACAAATGTTGCATCCACAAAACCTGTGTCGAAGACAGAATTATGGCACATGAGATTGGGTCATGTCAGCGAAAGAGGCCTGGTCGAATTGGGGAAGCAGAACCTGCTAGGAGGTGACAAAGTCGAAAAGTTAAAGTTTTGTGAATCGTGTGTATTTGGTAAATCCTGTAGGGCGAAGTTTAACAAAGGAAAGCAAAGAACACATGGATCCCTAGATTACATTCATGTTGATCTTTGGGGGCCTGCAAGGAGTCCTTCCCACTCAGGTGTAAGGTATTTTCTATGAATCATTGATGACTATTCCAAAAAACTATGGGTATTCATTCAGAAGATGAAGGATGAAACTTTTGAGAATTTCAAAAGTTGGAAGATTCTGGTTAAAACTCAAACTGGCAGAAAGGTTAAGAGGTTGAGAACCGACAATGACCTTGAGTTCTGAAATGAAGCGTTCGATAATTACTGTGTTGAGTCTAGGATTGCAAGGCATAAGACTGCAGCAGGTACTCCTCAATAAAATGGCTTAGCTGAGAGATTCAATCGAACAATCCTTGAAAGGGTTAGATACATGTTGGTTAGTGCTGGATTGAAGAAGGTGTTTTGGGCGGAAGCTATTTCGACAACAGCTTACCTGATAAATAGATGTCCCTCGACTTCCTTGGGAATGAAGACACTTGAAGAAGTTTGGTCGGGACATCCACCTAGTCTCCACAGACTCAGAGTATTTAAATGTGTGGCCTATGCTCACATTAGGCAAGACAAGGTTGAACCTAGAGCTCTGAAATGCATGTTCATGGGATACCCTGAAGGAGTCAAAGCCTATAGGCTATGGTGCCTAGAGCCAGGTCACAAGATGTGTATCACCAGTTGAGATGTAGTTTTCAATGAAAGAAAACTGATGATGCTGACTGTAACACCTTTCTAAACCCCACAGAATTTATACATGTAATCAGAGTAAGTCATCATGCATTCACAAAAGGGTGTCACACATAACTTTCAAACAATCAGAAACACCTGTCATGCTTATTAACACTTTAATAAATAATCATGCTTTTCAAAATTTCACTTTGCATGTAGCAGCAGATTCATTTTATAACATAACTCCCTTAACGGAAACATTCATGTTCACCACATAATTTTAACATTTCTTAGGCACTAAGGCCAACATCACAATATTCCAATGAATATAAAAACATAACATAGAGTACATAATGTATCTCTAAAATATAAACCAAACGATCTCAGTGTTACATGACCAGAGCATGACTCGACCCAATATAACTAAGTTACTAAATAGCTACACCAACAGCGACCACGCAACTACGAGCAGCTCTACTCACGATACCTGCACGATGTCAGATAGGACATCATTCCAGTAGAAGGGTGAGAAATATTATCATAATAACAATGCATATAATCATATATGTACATAAACATAAGAATATACATACTCTACGATCTTACCACATTTCGTCATAATTCACTCATATACATCGCAATGTACATATTCACAATTCACATCATTGCACATAACATACATATTCATGTTTCTTCACCACAATTCATCATAAAGCACACACACACACACACACACACACACACACACACACACACACACACACACACACACACACACACACACACACACACACACATATATATATAACACCAAGCACATTTATCATGCATATATCCAAAATTCACATCATTTCCACATAAACATTTAAAATTATGTTTATTCACTAATTCACAACTCTCAGTTCAACAATTCATACACATATGCATATTTTCATACAACAATTATACCTATGCCATGTGACTCAATGCAACTCAATACAACTCATGCAACTCATGCCATGTGGTACCAACACTTATTATTTTTCGGTTTTTACATTTAAACCGGGTCCGTCCCCTAGACCAATAACAAACAAAAGCCTGTCCTCTAAGCTTTCATACCCACCCTTCTAGGTTTGGGACAAGTCACTAGTCTCCACGAAACTAGCAAGCATTGCCTCTTAACAACAAATGATGCGTATGGAATCAACAACCAAATGCACTTAAGACCGTTCCCGCATCTTAATCCCATGCATTCTCAATAATTCATCACACAAGAATTATAACATGATTGCACACACAACATACTTCATAATAATCAAAGTATTCATACTTTCACACCTCATCATTATATTTATCAAGTAATGCACAAGAATCTATTAGATTCCATCACAATTCACAACACAGTTCAATGATTACACAAAGAACAATCAATCCATCACCAATAAATGAATTCAATATTCAATACACAATCAACTTGTTAAACAACAATTGATATCTCAATAACCAACCAAAGGTTTATAATCAATTCAAACAATGCATATATTTTCCAAAAGGCCACACTTCACAATTCACAATCTAGGATTCACGCCATACGGCTACCCATAGCATAACATATCACAACATACAACTATGCAAATCAGAAAGACTGATCATACTCGAGCCGAACAATCAACGTTGGATGGGAACGCAACAAGAAATAAGAATGTTGTCACGTTCGCTACACCACTCGCCTAGCGAGTCCTTCGCGAACACTCGCTAGGGGTTCGCCCAACGAACAAGCTCGCGAAGGAAGTCTGGGAGCCACTGGAAGTGCTCGCTACCTGCTCACTTAGCGAGGTCCTAGCAAACCCTTCGCTACCTCACTCGCTACCAGCGAGATTGGATCATTTGGTTCTGCCCAAGTCTGGGACCATTCGCTACTAGCTCGCTGCTGACTCTCCTAGCGAATAACGCGCCACCCTGCTCGCCTAGCGAAGGTGCTAGCGAGCGTATGCGTTGTTCAAAACCCTTAATCTCCAAAATCATCAAAAACTCATAAAATCGCCCGATTCAAAACCTACAAGTTCTAGTAGACTTAGCCCCAACAATCCTCGACTAAACTACGCCATTTAATCCAACTTCTAACCGTTCAAACGTCGATTTCTATCGATTAAACCCATTTCTGCCCTAGAATGGAAATGTAGAAAAACACCCAAACAATCCAAACAAGTCATATATAATTATATACATTGATAAGATAATAAGATTTCACACCCTTACCCGATTAAATCGACTCCTAAGGGTTGATCTTGATGAATCCAAGCTTTTTCCTCTATTCTCTTCTTCTCTCTTCTTCCTCTTTCTTTCTCTTCTTTCTCCTTTCTTTTTATTTCTATCCTTTTCTTTTCTCCCTCTTTCCACTTATATCTCTTTCTATTTTATTTCTCTTCAAACATCTACTAAATCATTTTCTCACAAAACATCCAACTTAACATTAAATAATTAATGTCTAAAATACCCTCCAATCTATTTTCCCCGAAAACTCTCAAAATCGGTAAAATAGCATAATATGCAAACATAACATATTAACACATCAATTCCACAATTAAAATATTAATCACCCAATTAAATCAAAAATACTCAACAAAATGGGAATAATCGAAGTTGGGGCGTTACAACTCTCCCCCACTTTAGAAATTTTCGTCCTCGAAAATGCCACCTGATTCAAACAACTCTGGATACGACTCTCGCATCCCACTCTCTAATTCCTAAGTCATATTGCCTTCCGAGGCGCCTCCCCACGCTACTTTCACAAGCGCAATATCCTTGCCTCTTAGCTTTTTAACTTCACAATCCAAAATCCTAATCGGTAAAGCTTCAACCGTAAGGTTATCTCTCACTTCAACTTCGTACATAGGAATAACATGTGACGGATCCGGAACTCACTTCCGAAGATGCGAAATATGGAACACATCATGCAAACTCAAAAGACTCGGAGGCAACACCACACGATAATCCACAACACCAACTCGTGCAATAATCTGATACGGACCGATAAAACGAGAAGTCAACTTCTTCGACTTCAAAGCACGACCCACACCCGTAACCGGTGTAACTCTCAAAACACATGGTCGCCTTTTTGAAACTTAAGATCTTTCGTTATCTTTTCATGATAGCTCTTTTGTCTACTCTGAGAAGCTTTCATCTTGTCCCGAATAAACTTCATTTGCTCTGTCGTTTTGTTGTACCATCTCCGGTCCAACTACCGATTTCTCATCGGTTTTATGCCAACACAAAGGTGTTCGACATCTCCGACCACACAAAGCCTCAAATGGTACTATAACAATACTTGAATGAAAAATGTTATTGTAGGTGAACTCAATCAACGCTAAATAACTATCCCAAACACCACCTTGGCCTAGCACACATGCACGCAATAAATCCTCCAACGATTGGATTGTCCTATCGGTTTGACCATCGGTCTACGGATGATAAGCCGAACTCAATCTTAACTTAGAACCCAAAGCCTTTTGCAAACTCTCCCAAAAACTCGATGTAAATCTAGGATCCCTATCTGATACAATACTCTTAGGAACTCCATGTAACTTCACAACCACACGAACATAAATCTCGGCTAACTTCTCCAAAGGATACCCAATATCAATTGGAACGAAGTGAGCAGATTTAGTAAGCCTATCAACAATCACCTAAATAGCATTATGTCCTCTTTGCATATTCGTCAATCCCGTAACAAAATCCATCGATATACTATCCTCTTTCCATTCCGGAATATCCAACGGTTGCATCAATCCACTAGGCTTCTGATGCTTACCTTAGACTTCTGACAAGTCAAACATGAATACACAAACTGAGCTGCATCCCTCTTCAATCCGGACCACCAAAAGATTTTCTTCAAATCTTGATACATCATTATTCGCTCCCGGATGAACATTCGAGTTACTCTGGTGTCTTTCTTCCAATATCATCTTTTTCAACTCCATATCATCGGAAATACAAATACGACCACGAAATCTCAAAACTCCAAAGTTATCAACCTTGAAATCCTTATTCTCATTCATCATCCAATCAACGAACTTCAAATCCAACTTTTGCTTTTCGCATACGGTAGCAAGAAAATCGTTCGTAACATGTAGCATACCAAGTCTCACACTTCTCGGCGTCATTTCACAAACTAAACTCAAGTCTCTAAAATTCTCCCAAATGTTCCCATTCTCTCATCATCAAGGGGGACACATGTAACAACTTCTGACTCAAGGCATCGGCTACCACATTTGCCTTACCCGGATGGTAATTCAAACCAAAATCACAATCCTTCAAAAGCTCTAACCACCTCTTTGTCTCATGTTCAATTCCTTTTGATCAAATAAATACTTCAAACTCTTGTGATCACTAAGAATTTCAAATCTTGCACCATAAAGATAGTGCCTCCAAATTTTCAAAACAAACACCACGACCGCTAATCCCAAATCATGCGTAGGATAATTCTTTTCATGCACTCTCAATTGTCTTGAAGCATAAGCCACAACTTTTCCCTCTTGCATCAAAACACCACCCAAACCAGCCAAAGAAGCATCGCAATAAACCACAAATGGTTCTATTGGATTTGACAAAATCAAGATTGGCGCCGTCGTCAATCTTCTTTTTAGTTCAATGAAACTCTTTTCACAATCAATATCTCAAACAAAAGCTTGACCTTTCCTATCCAACTGCTCATGAAAAATACAATTCATGTATTCCATAAACACACCCGGCGCATTAGAAACTTCGAATGGCATCGCTAAATATTCATAATGACCATACCGTGTCCTAAAGGCCGTCCTTTGAATATCCTCTTCTTTCACACGAATCTGGTGATATCCTGATCTCAAATTAATCTTACTAAAAACACGTGCACCAACCAATTGGTCCATCAAATCATCGATCCTTGGAAGCAGATACTTATTCTTAATTGTCACCTTATTCAATTGTTAGTAATCCACACAACCTCATATAACCTTCTTTCTTCTTAACCAACAAAACCAATGCATCCTACGGTGACACGCTCAGACAAATAAACCTCTTCTCAAGCAAACATTCATGTTGACTCTTCAACTCTTTCAATTCCTATGCCAACATACAATATGGAGCCATCGATATTGTACTAGTTCCAGGAATTAAGTCGACCCCAAACTCCACCTCTCGTTCTGGCGGTAAATCTCTTATCTCATCAGAAAACTTTCTGAAAATCATAAATAATTGGGACACCACCAACTTCACCACTCCCATTAACACTCAAATTTGCCACCAACATAAACATCCCAACACCATCCTACACCCACTCATCAAAACAATCCGTAAGGACTTGGCTTAACTCCAAACAATTCACTACACGCACCTTCTAAGATCGTAAGATACGTTTATTTCAGCCAACATGATCTCGTCCACTATCAACAAGAGATTAAGGGTGATCAGTTCCTCAATTTGTCAATAGACAGTCGACAATCATAATGGGGCATAAACCATCTTTACCAAACTATAATAGCGTTTAACAACACACTGAGCCACCACTCCACCCTTGAAGCATCTTGGAGAAGCACAAGCATTCTCCCCCACTTATTTCAATCCCACTCCTGCAGACAAGGTTTAGGAAAACAAACACGTATCGACAGTGTTTTCACACACATGTCGCATACTAAGGAACAAACAACATTAGACAACTTAGCCGGATGGACCGACCTGGTCTGATACAACTTATGTAACACCCTTCTAAACCCCACGGAATTTATACATATAATCAGAGTAAGTCATCATGCATTCACAAAAGGGCGTCACACATAACTTTCAAACAATCAGAAAAACCTGTCATGCTTATTAACACTTAAATAATCATGCTTTTCAAAATTTCACTTTGCATGTAGCAGCGGATTCATTTTATAACATAACTCCCTTAATGGAAACATTCATGTTCACCACATAATTTCAACATTTCGTAGGCACTAAGGCCAACATAACAATATTCCAATGAATATAAAAACATAACATAGAGTACATAATGTATCTCTAAGATATAAACCAAATGATCCCAGTGTTACATGACCAGAGCATGACTCGACCCAATATAACTAAGTTACTAAATAGCTACACCAACAGCGACCACGCAACTACGAGCAGCTCTACTCACGATACCTGCACGATGTCAGATAGGACATCATTCCAGCAGAAGGGTGAGAAATATTATCATAATAACAATGCATATAATCATATATGTACATTAACATAAGAATATACATACTCTACGATCTTACCACATTTCGTCATAATTCACTCATATACATCGCAAATGTACATATTCACAATTCACATCATTGCACATAACATACATATTCATGTTTTTTCACCACAATTCATCATAAAGTACACACACACACACACACACAGACACACACACACATATATATAACACCAAGCATATTTATCATGCATATATCCACAATTCACATCATTTCCATATAAACATTTACAATTATGTTTATTCACTAATTCACAACTCTCAGTTCAACAATTCATACACATATGCATATTTTCATACAACAATTATACCTATGCAATGTGACTCAATGCAACTCGCTGCAACTCATGCCATGTGGTACCAACACTTGTTATTATTTTTCGGTTTTTACATTTAAACCGGGTTCGTCCCCTAGACCAATAACAAACAAAAGCCCGTCCTCTAAGCTTTAAAACCCACCCTTCTAGGTTTGGGACAAGTCACTAGTCTCCACGAAACTAGCAAGCATTGCCTCTTGACAATAAATGATGCGTATGCAATCAACAATCAAATGCACTTAAGACCGTTCCCGCATCTTAATCCCATGCATTCTCAATAATTCATCACACAAGAATTATAACATGATTGCACACACAACATATTTCATAATAATCAAAGTATTCATACTTTCACACCTCATCATTACATTTATCAAGTAATGCACAAGAATCAATTAGATTCTATCATAATTCACAACACAGTTCAATGATTACACAAAGAACAATCAATCCATCACCAATAAATGAATTCAATATTCAATACACAATCAACTTGTTAAACAACAATTGATATCTCAATAACCAACCAAAGGTTTATAATCAATTCAAACAATGCATATATTTGCCAAAAGGCCACATTTCACACTTCACAATTCACAATCTAGGATTCACGTCATACGGCTACCCATAGCATAACATATCACATCATACAACTATGCAAATCAGAAAGACTGATCATACTCGAGCCGAACAATCAACGTTGGATGGGTGTTGCACCCCAAAATTTGACCAACCATTATTCATCCATCAAGTGTTTGAAAGTTGATACCTTCATCAGAAAGTTCAGGAGATCCTCAGAGGAATTGGTTGAAACCAAGGTTGTGTGCTTCATAGCTTGAGAGTTGTGGGTGCTCCTCAGATGATTCTGAGACTTTGAAGAATAGACTTGAAGCTTTGAGAAAGCCTATGATATGTATTGATAGCCATCATGAAGCCCAGAGAAGTCATTGTGCAAGAATTCAGAAGATTCAACCATGAATGGTAAAATTAGGGTTTTGACTGGGTCAACCCTAGATCAACTGGAGATTTGGAGAAGGTTGAGACCCAATCCAAGGGCCATGAGATCATGGAATGATGTATGGAGATGTTATAAAGATAATTCCTAGACCAATTCATCATGATTGAGGAGTTTGAGAAGTTTCAAGTTAGGGTTTCCAGGGATTGTCAGTGAAAAAACCCTAATTTGATCCCTATCTTCCAGGCAGTTTTAGCTCAAGATGTGATTGATATCTCATCTTCCCCACAACATGAATGTTGTAGAGCTTATTCTTAGATTTAATTTGAGTGGTGGAAGTCCTTGGTAGGAGTTGCAGAGCTCAAGTTATGGTTTTGACAAATTACAGGTCAGCTGAGGTGTGTGAATCTGGGTCCTTGAAAGTCACCCAACTTGCAGACAACTTTTGCCCTAGTAGGATGATTCCTATGATTTCTTGGTCAACATGAAGGTTGAAGAGAATCTTCTTAGCTTTCTAGAGAGTACTAGAAGTCCTTGATAGGATTTGTAGAACTCAACCTATGGTTTGAACAAGACAGGGGTATTTTGGTCATTTGGCAGTTATAGGTCATTTTAAGCAAAGGCCATATCTCCTATTTCCAAGCCTCAAATGGAAAAACTCAAAACATTAAAGTTGTTCAAAATGGCATTTTAAGCCTAGAAAAGAGGTCATGAGTTGTTGGAAAAGCTCATAGCATGGAATGACAAAGTTTGGTAAATTTGAACTAAAAAAGGCATATAAGTTAATTCAAGTCAAGTTGAAATTTGGTGTGGGAGATCTATGAATCCAAAATAGGTCATCCAATATACCATTTTGATTGCAAATAACATTCTAAAAACTTTGGTTTAAACAGAATTTTTATTTGAGGCTCAAAAATGAAGGTTGCTTTGAAAAATTGTAACTTGTATCTTAAGGCATCCTTGGAAGGTTCTACACAAGGCAAGTTTGGCCTGATTTTTGCACATATGATCTCAATATCTCTTGTAATGAGATTTTGACACAAGTTTACAAGGCCTAACTCATGAGATATGGTATGATCAACATGTCATTAAAGGAGAAATTCCATGACTTTCCATTACTTTCTAGCTCATTCTAGGAAGTTCTAGATGATTCTATGGATGGTTATAAATTGAGGGGATCATGATGAAGAAAAAGGTTGGTGAAAGTTGCTGAGTTCATTGGAGAGAGTGAGAGAGAAAGTGCCATTGCTAAGTTTCTTCAAGATCAAGCAAGATCCAATTTCTTCTTCTACAAGCCTCATTCACCTCAACTCTTGCAAACAGAAAGGTATTCATCATTGGAGGAAGATTTGGAGAGGATTTCAAGTGCTAGATCAAGCTCTAACACCACTCACCATTGAAGTTTGACAGGTTGGTAACTTGATCTATAGGTCCATAATTATGTACATTCTGTTAGCTTGCTAGGTGTAAGATCAACATGCTAGGTTAGAGGAAGGTTTTCTGAGAGTTAGAGGAAGATCCATGAGGTTTCGTGGCAGGGTACCAATTCTTGCAAGATTGATAGCAAGTTGTTTAGTGTGCATCAATGGATATGATATAGTTTAGAATGGCTAGGATAACATGGAGGACAGATTTACATCATTAGATTGAAGCTTTATTAGGTTTGATATCAGAGAATCATGGTGGAACCCAAGCATTCGTGTGTTCTGTTAGGATGATTTAAGGAGTTTCAGAGAAAGCTACTTGTATGGTTGTGTTCATGGTAATCAGTATCACGACTTTGCTTTTGGAATTGTTGAATTTCATGGAGAAATGGAGGAGAACGAAAGAGGTGAAGTTCTGGCGTGGGATTAGGGTTTTCTGAAAACCCTAGGGTATGTTTGGAGAAGATGAACCCCCACCGTTGGATGGTCCCAGATCTTTGACTATTTCAGTTGATCGCATGGCCAGAATTTAATTTCAAAACGGAGGGAAATCTCAACATCAAAACACAGCGTTCTATTAAGTGAGTAATTCTGGGCTTCAGCAGACCAATGCTATGCACACCTCCACCACGGGCCCAATCAGTTTTTGAACTAAATTTTGATGCTATTTGCACCGTTCTCCCATTTATTTTCCTTTGATTTTTCTTTTAATTTTCTGAGCGTAGGTGGGCCTACCACGCTTACTATCTGCACCTCCCACATTCCTGGCCCATCTGGATATTAACTGAGGCGCATTGCTCATGACACCCCCTCCCCTTTATTTCATTTTATTTTATTTTTATTTCTTTTATATTTTCTTGCATATTAAAAAATTCATATAAAATAGAAAAATTAATATTTTTCACTTCTTGTTTTTTTCACATATTCATAATCATATCTAGAAAAATGTAAATAAATAAAATTCCATTTTATTTTCCTTTTGATATTTTTAGCATATTATTCTTGTAAATGGTATTTTTAATTGATTTAGTTGATACTTAATTTTGTATAATTTCTTTTAGGGATTTCCCTTAGGATTTTTGAGCCATTCTTTTTGGCATAGTTAGATATTGAATCATAGTTCATATAGGATTTAATTCTCAATTTGTAGATTAAAATTTGATATAGTTTGCTTGTTTGACATTTAGGTGCTCAAATTAGGGTTTTAGGTTGTATAAGTAGATTTAAACCATTTTGTTTTGGGGTTTATAGGCCAAATTAGTGTATGGGGAATATATGGGTTAAGGGTAAGTATGTGTAGAATCCCCTAGAATTTTGCTAGAATATTATTTGGTGTTTTGGTATTTTTAATTGACTTTTGAATGTATGGATAGTATGTGTGTTGCTTAAAGGCATAGTTTGTATTGTTGTGCTTGTTTTTCTTCTCCTTTGAGTGTGTGAGCTTTGAAGATTGAGTTGAAGACCTTGTGGATCATCATTGAAGCTTTGAAGACCTTGCAGAGGAGCTTAGTTCTAGATTTTGTTCTGTTTATAGGATCATAAGTGCATAGGTAGAGCTTTAGATAGCATAATTCCATTCAATAAACAAGGAGTGTCTTGTTCACCTCCTTCCTTCTCTGTGACATAAAGTCCCTTAAGGGTATTCACCTCTCTCCTTTGGAGGGATTAGTGACCTTGCCCTCTGAGGTAGAACTTTGAGAGAGCCTTTCTTTTGATGTTAAGTCCTCAATGGCATCCTTTGGAAGTCAGTGAGCACTGTAACATCCTCACCTCATCCTGTTGACTGAATCTTGTTTGCTGGAGCATTTAAGCCATTGAAGATAGAAGCTGAAGCTTTGAAGAGGATGATTCCTTGAAGATTGTTGAAGTCTGAAGACCTTGTGAAGATCAAGTTGATGCTTGAAGATCCTTGAAGATAGTGAAGCCTGAAGGTGGAGCTGATCAAAGAAGCTGAAGCTCAAGGGAGAAGATGAGTTGATACTCATGTTGTAGGGTTGATACCTGGAAAGCAAGTGATCTCTGAAGTCTGAAGACCGAGTTGCTGCTGGAGGAGCTGAAGCTTTCTTCTGTTTTTCTTTTCTGTATTGTATGTTTTGTCTGATTTGTCTGTTGCATTAGATTAAGTCCATCTAGAATAAGTTCAGTCTAGGAGCATGATTGCATTAGAGGTCGAGTTACTCCCTCTACTTGTATTGTTATTGTTTGGCTTTGCTTGCGGGTATTCGGTAGAGCCCAGCTCCCTTGCCCATGTGTTTACTTTGCCTGATGGCATTTCATTACTTTTATCTGTATGATTGCAGTTTACTGTTTATTGCTTGATAGCATGTTGTCTATTTTTCAGTATGATTACTGTTATTTCATGACTGGCTTGAGGTCGAGACGAGCTTGGGGAGGCTGAAGCCCTACACACATTTCCTCCCTCACTTGCATTGCATGCATTTTACTGTTAAGCTGATGCTTTTGTCTGTTTTGGTGTATCATTGACATGATCCCTTAGGACTCTCACTTCCTTTGGTAAGGATTTGATGATAGACTTTTAGGTTGAAACCTATGCATGACAACATCTAGGAGTTCCCTGTTCAAACTTCAACCATAGGATGAATCCATGGCATGATAACAGTAGGACTTGATAGTCTCCCTCCTAGTTGGGCCTGTTCTCTTCTCATCTCAAAACTGTTTAAGATACAGTAATCATGAATGATTTCTTTCGTACGTTACGAGCCTTAAGCTATCTGAGAAGGATTGGGGGAGAGTTTCTTTTCCACAGTCTGGATGTTTAGTATGGTACCCTTTTGGTGACATGCGACGCATTCACTCTCAGGTCATAGTCTCTGGTGCGGTTGAAATCGCAAACACAATAAAAAACACTTCTTTCAGGAAATAAGCCGTAGTTTCCCGAACTACGTTTGCTCTGATCTTCCATGCTGTGTGGAAGTACGTAGGCATAAGATGCGATACCCTAGCGAGCAACCTTTCCCACCTTCACCCGTAGTTAGCCGAACTACGTTGACTCTGATTTCTCATTCTCTGATGAGAATACGTAGGCATAAAGTGTGACGCTTTGCCGAGTCATTTTTCTTTTCTTTT
Organism: Lathyrus sativus; assembly: GCA_963859935.3. Classification (NCBI taxonomy): domain Eukaryota; kingdom Viridiplantae; phylum Streptophyta; class Magnoliopsida; order Fabales; family Fabaceae; genus Lathyrus; species Lathyrus sativus. The sequence continues at coordinate 246,563,090 of OZ012737.1, read as the reverse complement.
TCAGCCAGCCTTGATAGGTAGATAGATTATAACCAACCCGTCCAAGTAAACAAACAAGCGAGGATCCCGTCGAGTACGACGGACGTGAGGGGTGCTAATACCTTCCCCTTGCGTAACCGACTCCCGAACCCAGACAATGGTTGCGACGACCTTGTCTTACCCTTTTTCGTCAGGTTTTTCCGATCGTTTCCTTTCCCACTCTGAGGGATAAATAACGAAAGGTGGCGACTCTTCTGTCATGCCGACACCTTATTTTCGCGCAAGCGACAACTGGCGACTCTGCTGGGGACTCCAACGGTTCCCTGTGCGAGTCAATCCTACCGTTTGTGTGTTTACTTGTTGGGTTGCGTTTATTTATCGCGCTTTTACTTCTCGCGCTTTATTTCCCGCATGTCATTTTCAGTATAATATGATTATTTGTGCTGTTGTGGGATGGGAGTTCTGATGAGTGAGAAGCCAGACCCAGGCTTGAGTGCACCATAGACTTAGAGTGGAAATTAGTGCGCGCGTGCTTGCTTTGCAGGCACTAGTGTCTCATGAAATCCACGCTCAGACGAGGTTCATCCGGTTGGCTTCACTTTCAACCCTTTGGGTTGAGACGGTTGCTGGTTTGGTGGATTGTCGACTCTGGGGACCGATCATTTGTGATTCAGCTAAGTGAGGCCTCTTCAAGACTTGATGATGCCACTCCTTCTGGGAATCGTATCGTCAGTTTTAAAAGTCTGTGACGCTGATGAACGCATAGGATGCCGTACCTTGAGTCAGTCTAGGTCCATACCTGTGAGCGGGACTGGGTTTATTGCAGGAAACTTAGACCTTCAGACTACCTGGTTTTCTTGACAGTGAATCAGTTATGTTGGTACCAAGGTTCTCAGTTGCAGACTCGTCTGTTCTTGACAGAGCCAGTTTTTGATCAGAGGATCCTATCATCGGGTGTTTGTCTGTTCTTGATAGAGCAGGTTTTTGATCAGAATATTGTTATCAGTGGTTTGTTCTTGATAGGGCAGATTTTGAGTGAGGTCTGAAGATCTCATCAGCAGATGTTATTTGTTCTTGATAGGGCAGATTTTGAGTGGGGTCTGAAGATCTCATCAGCAGCTGTGTGTTTGTTCTTGATAGGGCATATTTTTGATTTGGGGTCTGAAGACTTCATCAACAGATGTTCCTTGATCTTGCACCCGGGGTCCTTGTTATCAGTCACTTATTCTTGACAGAGCAGCATTTCGATCTCGGTCCTATCAGATGGTTATTCTTAGCAGATCAGATTAGTAGTCTTACACCGGGGTCTCCTTCTCATCAGCGACTGTTGATATAGAATCTCCACAGTAGCCATCCGGATATATTATTGCATGCCTGCATTTTGCATTAGTTTGCACATTCATCTGCATTCCATTAACGTGTGTCTGTGTTGCAGGTACCGTTTCCCCGATCCCGGATTTCTCGCCTTCTGCTGTTATTATGGCCTCTCTCAGGAAGACTGTTGCGTACAAGTTCCCGACCCCCGATGTGTCGAAGCTGACTGGTTTGATAGCCCTGGCAGGGGATTCTGTGAAGGATAGGTTCAGGAAGTCTTATGGCAGGTTGCTTAGTCTGGTTTGCAAACCTTCTACGTCCGAGTTGAATGGGTTACATGCTCTTCTGCAGTTTTATGACCCTCCCTTGAGGTGTTTCACTTTTCATGACTTCGTTCTCGCGCCGACATTGGAAGAGTATGCTGATATGCTGGGTGTGCCTATCAAAAGGCAGATGCCTTTTGTCCACATGGATGCTGAGCCTGATCTGGCTGGTCTAGCTTCCTCACTCCATTTGAGCGCTTCTGAGTTAGTGGTGACGAGTTGGAACAAGGTTCCAGGGTTCTCTCTGCAGTTTCTGATAGCTAAGGCTCAGCAGTGTGCTAAGGACAAATGTTGGGACGCATTCAATGCCATCCTTGCTTTATGCATATATGGCATTATCCTGTTCCCCAGCATGCCGGATTTCGTGGACTTTGATGCATTCCATATCTTCGCCTCAGGGAATCCAGTCCCTACTCTGATCGGAGACGTATATCACTCAGTGCATTACAAGAATGAGAACCGGAGAGGGAAGAATGTCTCATGCTGCGTACCGTTGTTGTACAAATGGTTTGACAATCATTTGCCCAAGAGGGGTTCTTTCATCTCGTCTGCAGCCACCGCTGAGTGGCCTGAGGGTCTGATGAGTTTGTCGGCAGAAGATATTGATTGGTTCGTTGACAGAGACAGGTTAGGCACCAAGGTGATCTTCAGTTGTAGTGGGTTTCCTAACGTCCCTCTGATAGGTAGGAAGGGTTGCATCAACTACAATCCATCGTTGCTAGTTTGTCAGTTCGCATATGCTTTGAGGACTCCACCGAAGGAGGAAGAGGTACAGGAATCTCTGTACCTCACGGGTACTCTAGAGGGGGATTTGTTGTCCAAGCTTCAGTATGCGTGGAACAATATCAGCACGAGAGGAAAGCCGTTGTTGGGAAAGAGCAACAACCAAGCCTACCCTCCTTATTCAGATTGGATCAGAGCCAGAGCCAGCGCTATAGGGATGCCATTCCCTCATGTCAGACCAGAGAGTCCTCCACCAGCCGAAGAACCTACCACTGTGTCCATTCATCAACACAACCAGATATTAGCCGAGTGTAATGAACTGAAGCGGGCAAATGCAGAATTAGAGAAGGAGTTAGCTCAGCTTCGAAGTGAATGGAATGAAGCCGTGCATGCTCTCAAAAAGCAAACAGAATCGGTGAACCAACTGGGTGCAGACTTGGCAAAGCAGATTGCTGATCGGGAACGCTTAGGTCAAGACTTCAGGGCTGCTAATGATGTACTAGCTACGAAGAAGCAGCATCTGGAGGAGGCATATCGTAGGATATATAAGTTCGACCAGCATTGGAAGACCTCCATGGCCACCAGGAAGGAGCGAGAGGACAAGCTGATGCTGCAGATCTCTAAGCTGGAAGCCGAAGTCAAGGATAGTGAGCGGAGGTTTGATGAAGAGACCGCCCGCAGATACGCCGCTGAAGCTCGACTCAACAAAGCCCTTGCTAACCTGAAGGAGCATAAGCTGATGTTTGAGTCTAAGAAGCGGAAACTGGAGGATTGCTTTGGCGAAGGAGCTTGGGAGAGTTCAGTTCAGGGGCTTCAGCATACTATCAGGCAGAGGGAACTACTCGTCGAGGGGTTGCTCACTTTGCCAGATCATCCAGAGACAAAGGAATTATTAGCAGAGTATCGCGCCCGCGGCCATACTTGACTAGTTTTATTCCTGTTGTTTTGATCTTTGATGTGCGCTGACCATCACCAGACTTGTTGGCTGAGGTCATGCTGTTGATCTGTTTGTACTCGCTGATACTGTGTACTGCCTTGACAGGCCTTTCCATATATATATGAGATTGATGTTTCCATGATTGGGCTCGGATTTCTTCTTCCTCTTATTATTATCAGCACTGTCACTAAGGCACTAGGATCGGGGAAAAATCTCCCACGCACACAGACGCACGCATGCATCTGCATGGAGCATATTTGCATGGTGTATATCTTATCGCTTTTCCTAACCTTTATTGTTGACAGGTTTTTCAGGTTCCGAGCTGTCTCCGGTCTCCAGGATTGATCAAAGGCTCATCCACCGCTACTCAACTCGCGCTAATCAGACAAGGATAATGGACCAGGTGCAGTCAGATGTTCAAGAGCTCCGTGAACGGATGGATCGTTTTATGGAGCTGATGCAGGTGGTCGCTAATGGTCAAGACCAGCTTCGTACTTTGGTTCAACCTCTGATCTCCAGGGTTGACAGTAATGGCATACTTCACGGCGGGGCTGTGCCTACCCCTCCTCCAGTGGATGCTCCACAAAACGTTGTTCCTGTTGCCGGGGGCAACGACAGTGCTAACGACAATCTGATGACTAATCTCGGACTCAATGCGGCAGGCGTCGGCAATGGTAGTCTGGGAGCCAATGTTAACATAGGGTCGGTCAACGGCAACGCTGGTGTCGGAAACTTGTTGGTGCCTCAACCGTGGCTAGAGGACCATCAGGATGACGTATTCTCTCAGAGAGGTGTAGAAGTAGAGTTGAACGCTGAAGCTCGACTCAGGTTCAAAGCGCTGGAAGACAAGATGAGAGACATTGAAAATCAGAACACATTGGGCGTTGACATGTCCAAGCTCGGGTTGATTGCTGACTTTAAGGTACCTCACAAGTTCAAGGTGCCCGTCTTTGAGAAGTATAAGGGTACTACTTACCCCCGCGTCCACCTCCGATCTTATTATAGAAAGATGTCCGCCTATTCTGACGATGAGAAGTTGCTGATGCACTTCTTCCAGGATAGTCTTTCTGGTCCATCACTCGAATGGTATATGGGTTTGGAGCCTGCTACTGTGCGCACCTGGAAAGACCTCGCTGAAGCGTTCGTCCTCCACTATCAATACAATAGCGCTTTGGCCCCCAACCGAGTTCAGCTTCAGAATCTCTCACAGCGGAACAATGAAAGCTTTAAAGAGTACGCCCAGCGGTGGCGTGAATTGGCTGCTCGGGTTCAACCGCCGATGGTTGAGCGTGAGCTAGTGCAAATGTTCGTGGCTACCCTTCCTGGAATCTACTATGAAAAGCTGGTCAGTGGCATGTCTGGGACATTCTCGGCTCTCATCACTATGGGCGAGCATGTCGAGAACGGTATAAAGATCGGAAAAATTCAGGGCGAATCATCCTCAGCTGGAGGAAGTAGCAAGAAACCTTACGCTGGCAAGCGTCGAGAGGGGGATGCAAGTGCTGTCACTAATGCTCGGAGAAAGGGCAAGGGCCCTCAGCCTCAGATTGCTAGCATAAATATCCCAGCTGCTCCACCGCAGCCGCAACAGCAGCAGCAGCAGCCTCAGCAGCAGAATCAGCAGGGGTATAGAAGATATCAGAATCGGGCTCCTCTGACAAATCGTCATTTTGAAACTCCACCTATGTCGTATGCACAGCTCTTGCAAACCTTGCTGCAGCTTCAGCTAGTTCAAAAGAGGACGTTGGCTCCCTTGACAGGGGCACCGCCACCGGGGTATGATGCCAATGCTACTTGTGATTTCCACACTGGGGCACTGGGCCATACGATTGAGAATTGCAAAGCTTTTAAGCACAAAGTGCAGGACTTGGTGGACGCCAAGGTTATTAATTTCTCTGACAGTGTGCCCAACGTTACCAAAAACCCTATGCCTCATCATAAGGGAGGCGGAGTGAATGCCGTTATCACTGAGGAGAGTGCGGACTTGCTGACTGACGTTAAAGATTTGAGGACGCCGCTTAGTTTTGTCAAGGCTAAGTTGCTGAAGAAGGGCTTTTTCCCTGGGTGCGGAGAGTTATGTATGGCTTGTGCTACACTTCCTGATGGGTGTGAGCAGCTGGTAGAAGGTATCCAAAGTCTGATGTCCGAGGGTATTTTGCAGTTCAGCCGGAGCATAGAAAGTGCATCAGGGGAGGTCGTGCTGAAACAGGCAGATGAAGTTGCTACCATTACTATTCCTCGTCACCCTATTACTATTTCGGCGCCCCGACCGCCTACTATCACTATCACCAGGGCCGGGCCAATCCCATTCGAAAGCACTAACGCCGTTCCATGGCACCACGGCGCCGAAGTCTATTGCAATGGTCAGAAGATAGAGCTTGAGCCGTTCAGATCAACTGTGCAGAATCTTGCCGGAGTCAGTGGCATTACTCGAAGCGGTAGGGTGTTCGCGCCAGCGGAGGTTGCAGCAGAAAAAGCGGTCCGAGCTGACGCTGTGGATAAGGGTAAAGGCAAAACTGTCGAGGAGGTCCCTTCTGGGGCAGAAAAAGATTTTCTAGTTAAAGATGCTGAAGAGTTCATGCGATTAATCAAGAAGAGCGACTACAAGATTGTAGATCATCTTCATCAGACTCCGTCAAAGATCTCTATTCTTAACTTGTTGCTGTGTTCTGAGGCGCACCGCAACGCCTTGCTGAAGGTATTAAGCGCTGCCTACGTGCCGCAGGAGATATCAGTAAATCAGCTGGAAGAGGTGGTGGCCCATGTCAATGCTGGTAATGGGCTGGGATTCACAGATTTAGAGCTGACTCCTAAAGGAAGAGACCACAACAGCGCCTTGCACGTCTCGATAGAGTGCAGAGGCACTATCATGTCGCACGTCCTGGTGGATACGGGTTCGTCGCTTAATATGCTTCCGAAGAAAGCACTGATGAAGTTGGATACCCGTGGATTGCTTTGCACGCCCAGTGATCTGGTGGTGAAAGCATTTGATGGAACTAAGCGCCACGTTTTCGGAGAGTTGACCCTGCCGATTCAGGTTTGTCCGGAGACGTTCAATACGGTTTTCTATATCATGGATATCATGCCTGCCTACAGTTGCCTCTTAGGTCGACCATGGATCCATGCTGCTGGTGCCGTGACGTCTACGCTGCATCAGAAGCTCAAATATGCTGTCGGGGGCAGCATAGTAACCGTCTGTGGTGAGGAGGACATTATGGTGAGCCACTTGTCATCCTTTAAATATGTTGAGATGGATGGCGAGATCCATGAAACCCTCTGCCAAGCATTTGAAACCGTCAAGGTGAAAGAGGTGGCTCCTGTCGTCGCAGAGAAGCAAGAGATGAATCTCTCCTCGTTTAAAGAAGCTCGGGCCGTTGTCGAAGCCGGTTCCACCCTAGGCTGGGGGCATGTTTTGGATATACCAATCAAGCAGGATAAGTTTGGATTGGGGTATTCTCCTGAAGCTGAAGCTTCATCTTCTTCTGGCAGTTCGTCTCGTGGGAAGGGGCCGATCCTATTCACCAAGGGCGGAGTGATTTTCGAAAGCATCAACGCAGCGTCTGAGGACAGCGGGGATATCGATTGTGATCTTGACGCCTGGATTCAACCAAGCAAGCCGGGCGAGCGCCTCAACAATTGGACCATCAAGGAGATTATCAAGCTGACAAGTGAAGAGTAATGATTTGCTTTTTACAATCTTTGTACAACCCTATGTCCTACCCGGGGCATAGTGGTTTTATTGTCAGGGCCTTGTTGGATTATGTACATGCATTTTGTTAATAAATAAAAGGCGTTTTCTTCGCACTCAAATATTGTGTTCTCTGTTATTCCTGTTTTATGTTTATTTTGAAAAACAGCAAAATGGCAACGAGGTTTGTGCTAACCTGCATATTCTTGCTTTAAACTTAACCCTTTTTATTGCAGGATCCACATAACAGATGACATCGACTCTGGACCCTCTACGGCTCACTACGACTTCGATTGCCCGATCTATCAAGCCGAGGATGAGATTGATGAAGACGAGGACCTTCCGGAAGAGTTGGCCCGCTTGTTGCGACAAGAAGAAAAGGTTATTCTGCCTCATGAAGAGGATATTGAGATCATAAATCTGGGTTCTGAAGAGCCCGTCAGAAATGTCAGAGTAGGGGCTGCGCTGCAGAATGATGTCAAGCATAGACTGGTCGAGATGCTTCGAGAGTATAGTGACGTCTTTGCTTGGTCATACGAAGATATGCCCGGACTTGACACAGACATCGTGGTTCATCGTTTGCCGTTGCGAGAAGATTGCCCTTCGGTCAAGCAGAAGCTTAGGAGGACGAGACCAGATATGACTGTAAAAATCAAAGAAGAGGTCCAGAAGCAGTTGGACGCAGGATTTCTAGCCGTTACCACTTACCCTCCGTGGGTCGCCAACATAGTGCCTGTACCGAAAAAGGACGGTAAGGTACGCATGTGCGTCGATTATCGGGATTTGAATAGGGCGAGCCCTAAGGATGATTTCCCGTTGCCTCATATCGATGTGTTGGTCGACAACACAGCCCAGTTTTCCGTGTTTTCGTTCATGGATGGCTTCTCCGGTTACAATCAGATTAAGATGGCACCGGAGGACATGGAGAAAACGACGTTTATCACCCCCTGGGGAACATTTTGCTATAAGGTAATGCCCTTCGGTCTGAAGAACGCAGGGGCCACCTACCAGCGAGCAATGGTAACTTTGTTTCATGATATGATTCATCATGAGATCGAGGTCTATGTTGATGACATGATTGCAAAGTCCCAAACGGAGGAAGAGCATCTAGTCAACTTATTGAAGCTGTTTGAGAGGCTTAGGAAATTCAGGCTGAGGCTGAATCCTAACAAGTGCACTTTCGGAGTGCGGTCCGGAAAGTTATTGGGGTTTATCGTTAGTGAACGAGGTATTGAAGTTGATCCTGCGAAAATAAAAGCTATTCAAGAAATGCCAGCGCCGAAAACAGAAAGAGAAGTTCGTGGTTTCTTGGGCCGAATAAACTACATTGCAAGGTTTATCTCCCAGCTCACGGCCACTTGTGAACCGATGTTCAAGCTTTTAAAGAAAGATCAGGCGATTACTTGGAATGAGGATTGCCAGAAGGCATTCGACAAAATAAAGCAATATCTTCAAGAACCTCCAATCTTGATACCCCCAGTGGCTGGACAACCATTAATCATGTACCTGACGGTTCTGGAGAATAGTATGGGGTGTGTTCTCGGTCAGCACGACGAGACGGGCAGAAAGAAGCATGCCATTTATTATTTGAGTAAAAAGTTCACTGAGTGTGAATCTCGATACTCGATGCTGGAGAAGACGTGTTGTGCATTAGCTTGGGCCGCCAAACGTCTACGACAGTATATGCTCAACCACACCACTATGCTAATTTCGAAGATGGATCCGATCAAGTACGTCTTCGAGAAGCAGGCTCTTTCGGGCAGGATTGCCAGATGGCAAATGGTGTTAACGGAATATGATATTCAGTACGTCTCTCAGAAAGCCATTAAGGGAAGCGTATTGTCTGATTACCTTGCCGAACAGCCAATCGAAGACTACCAGCCGATGAAGTTCGAATTCCCTGACGAGGATATTATGTTTCTCAAAGCGAAGGATTGCGATGAGCCATTGCCCGATGAGGGGCCAGATAGGAAGTCTCAGTGGAAGTTGATATTCGACGGAGCGGTTAATTCCTATGGAAGTGGTATCGGGGCTATCATCACGACTCCTCACGGATCCCACATCCCGTTTACTGCGAGACTGACGTTCCCAGTTACCAACAATGAAGCAGAGTATGAAGCATGTATTATGGGTCTAGAAGAGGCAATTGATTTGAGAATCAAGAATCTAGACGTATATGGCGACTCAGCGCTTGTAATCAATCAGATTAGAGGGGAGTGGGAAACTCGTCAAGCGAATTTAGTGTCGTACATGAATTATGCCAGGAGGCTGCTTCCTTTCTTCGATCGAGTGGAACTTCATCATGTACCCAGGGCTGAAAATCAGATGGCTGATGCCTTAGCCACGTTGGCTTCAATGTATAAAGTCAATTATTGAAATGAGGCTCCAAGAATTGTCCTTTCGCGTCTTGATAGACCGGCATTTGTCTTTGCAATCGAGGATGCCGCCGACGGCAAGCCATGGTTCCACGATATCCAGACCTTCCTTATGACTAAGGAGTATCCTGCGGGTGCGTCTACCTAGGATAAGAAGACTTTGAGGAGGCTATCTGAAAACTTTTACCTCAATCCTGATGGAGTGTTGTATAAGAGAAACCACGATCTCGTGCTACTCAGATGTGTAGATGAGAAAGAGGCAAATATACTCATGGAAGAAGTCCATGAAGGCACATTTGGTACGCACGCCGGCGGGCATGCCATGACGAGAAAGATCCTGAGAGCAGGATATTACTGGCTGACTATGGAGTCGGATTGCTTCAGATTCACGAAGAAATGTCATAAATGCCAGATTTATGCGGATAAAGTTCATGTGCCGCCGTGCCCATTGAATGTCATGTCCTCCCCTTGGCCGTTCTCCATGTGGGGCATCGACATGATAGGCAAGATCGAGCCCACTGCATCCAATGGTCATCGTTTCATTCTGGTAGCTATCGACTACTTCACCAAGTGGGTGGAAGCAGCCTCGTATGCTAATGTGACCAAGCAGGTGGTAGCTAAATTCATAAAGAGGGACATCATCTGTCGCTATGGAATTCCCGAGCAGATCATTACCGATAATGGTTCGAATTTGAATAACAAGATGATGAAGGAGCTGTGCCAGAGCTTCAAGATTGAACACCACAACTCGTCTCCTTACCGGCCAAAGATGAATGGCGCCGTTGAAGCCGCCAACAAGAACATCAAGAAGATTGTTCAGAAGATGGTTGTGACGTACAAAGATTGGCACGAGATGTTGCCGTTCGCCTTGCACGGTTATCGTACGACGGTGCGTACGTCGACCGGGGCAACTCCTTTCTCCCTGGTGTACGGTATGGAAGTTGTCCTACCGTTAGAAGTGGAGATTCCTTCTTTGCGAGTTTTGGTTGATGTGAAACTCGACGAGGCAGAATGGATTACGAATCGTTTGAACCAACTCAGCCTGATGGACGAGAAGAGGTTAGCGTCGATTGCATTTGGTCGCCTATACCAAAGCCGAATGAAGAAAGCTTATGATAAGAAGGTGCATCCTAGAAGCTTTCAGACGGGTGATCTCGTCCTGAAGAAGATTCTTCCGCCACACTCCGATCACCGGGGCAAGTGGACTCCGAATTACGAAGGGCCGTATGTCATCAGCAAGGTCTTCTCAGGAGGAGCTTTGTTGTTATCCACGATGGATGGTGAAGATTTTGCATCCCCGGTGAACGCGGACGCAGTTAAAAAATACTTTGCTTGAAAGAGACCCGCTGGACAAAAAAGAAAGAGTCCAGGCAAAAAAGGGGCATCCCGGCGAACCAAAAACAGAATAAAAGGTTCGGGCAAAAATTAGGGATATATTGAAAAAATGTACACCCGCGAAGTCGAAAACCTACACTGGGCGGCTTCGGCAAAAAAGGGTATCCCGGTGAACTGAAAACCCGTAAAGGGCGGTTCACGCAAAAGTTAGGGATTTGAATAAGCAAATGACTGCGCTCCGCATATGGACTTTCATTGTTTAGTGGTTTGGAGGACCTGAGGGCCGTTTATCTGAATCAATCTCTTCCGAAGCTGAAGCGTCGGAGAAGTATCGAAGTCGAGTGGGTCTTAGAGGGATCAACTCATGGTGTTCGTCTACGCCTCGTTGCCGACATTTGTATATACTGATGTATATTTATGTTTTCCTTTTTGCGCGGCTTCCTCATTCCAGGAGCTTGCCTCTGTTGTAAAACATTTTTGCCCATTCAGGGGTTCACCGTCAATAAAATGCATGTTATTCAGCAATTCTGCTTTCCTATTTAGCATTTATCTGTTTTGTTTGCGAATGAAAACGCCTATGTTTTTGATAAAATGCGCATACATAAACTTACGGGCCTAGGCCCCTTGATTGCTGAAACAATTAATTACCTGAATATTGTCACGAGATAATAACCTTGATAGGCCCCTTTGAGGAGGGTATCTTGTCTGTTTGTTTGTGTTGTTGCAGGTGTAGCACCTTCCAGGCAGTGTGTCGTGCGCATCCCCGAAGTAGGGCGAGCCCTCCTTCTCCAGCAGAGTTCAGTAGTCTCTCCTCCGCAAAATCTGAACGCAAGATAGTGAGCATTGATATGTCTCCCCAGGCAGAGATGATTCTCTTCCCCAAGCAGACGCATCCTGAAGGAACGTCACCTCATCAGCTGAGTCGCGCGCCGAAGATCGTGTTTCCCCCAGCACCGGGTCACAAGTGCAGGCTTCATAAAAATGTTCGGGTACCGAAGCTCGTGGTTTCCCCAGTAAAGTCGCCGAAGCAGGTGTTCCCCCCAACACCGGGTCACAAGTGCAGGTTTCATAGGAAATTATTCATACACCGAAATATGCAGTAGCTGATGGTGCCAGACTGAAGTCTCCAGCGGAATTGAGATTCCCCACCAGAGTCGTATTCTCTCCTGAAGTTGGACGATTTCCTCTTCCCCCAGTAGAGTGTTGGAACAGCTGATGTTGTATTCCCCTGCAGAGTTGTACTCTCCCCCGAAGTCAGATGATTCTTTCTTCCCCGGCGAAATTAAAATTCCTCATCAGAGTCGTACCCTCCCGTTGAAGTAGAATGATTTCTCTCTCCCCGGCTGAGTCCGCAAACCCCCAGAAAAGCAGAATCCTTGGAAGCAGTTGGGACCATGAGTGGATTTTCCCTAGCAGAGCGTGGGGCAGCTGATGCTGTATTTCCCCAGAGCCGCACCCTCTCCAGCGAAGCAGAATGACTTCTCCTTCCTCAGTCGAGTTTGCAGATGTCCAAGAGAGCCGAGTCCTTGGAAGTTGATCAGATCGTGATTGGTCTTTCCCCAGTGGAGTGTGGAGCAGCTGAAGTTGTTTCCCCACTGTTGCACCCCAAAATTTGACCAACAATTATTTATTCACTGAGTGTCTGAAAGTTGATACATTCATCAGAAAGTTCAAGAGATCCTCAGAGGAGTGGATTGAAACCAGGATTGTATGCTTCATAGCTTGAGAGTTGTGGGTGCTCCTCAGATGATTCTGAGACTTTGAGAATGAACTTGATGTTTTGAGAAAGCCTATGAGATGTCTTGATAGCCATCATGAAGCCCAGAGAAGTCATTATGCAAGAGTTCAGAGGATTCAACCATGAATGGTAGAGTTAAGGTTTTGACTGGGTCAACCCTAGATCAGCTGAAGATTTGGAGAAGGTTGAGACTTAATCCAAGGGCCATAAGATCATGGAATGATGCATAGAGATGTTGTAAAGGTGATTCCTAGACCAACTCCTCATGATTGAGGAGTTTGAGAAGTTTCAAGTCAGGGTTTCTAAGGATTGTCAGTAAAAAACCCTAATTTGATCCCTATTTTCCAGGCAGTTTTAGCTCTAGATGTGATTGATATCTAATCTTCCCCACAACATGGATGTTGTAGAGCTTGTTCTTAGCTTTAATTTGAGTGGTGGAAGTCCTTGATAGGAGTTACAGAGCTCAAGTTATGGTTTTGACAAATTACAGGTCAGCTGAGGTGTGTGAATCTGGGTCCTTGAAGGTCACCCAACTTGCAGACAACTTTTGCCCTAGTAGGATGATTCCTATGATCTCTTGGTCAACATGAATGTTGGAGGGCATCTTCTTAGATTTAATTTGAGTGGTAGAAGTCCTTGATAGGACTTGTGGAACTCTACTTATGGCTTGTGCAAGACAGGGGTATTTTGGTAATTTAGAATTACAGGTCATTTTTAGCCAATGCCTAAAACTCCTACTTCCAAGCTTCAAATGGAAAAATGTCCAACATGAAAGTTGTTCAAAATGGCTTTTTAAGGCTAGATAAGAGGTCTTGAGAGTTTGGAAATGCATGGAGCATGGATATTTTAAAATGGTCAAAATGAACTAAAAAGGGCTTATAAGTTAAATAAGTTGAAATTGGATTTTGGTTCGAGAGATCTACAAATCCAAAATGGGGCATATGATAGATGATTTTGATTGGAAACATCATTTTGAAAACAATGGTTCATCCACATTTTTGAGTTTAGGCTTAAAAATTGGACTTCCTTTGTAAATTTGATTCTTGCATTTTAAGGTACCAAAAGGAAATGTTTGCTAATGCCTTAAAATAGCTAGAAAAGCCTTGTTCTCTTATTACCATCTCATATAAGGATATTTTGCATGGTTTCTCATGAGATTTATGATATTTACTAAAAATAGAAAAAGTGAAATTCTCATTGCATGAGAAGTTCTAGAACTTCCTTGGAAGCTTCTCATATGTTCTAGATCTTTCCTTTCACTTCCATAAATACCCAAGGGTGAGATCATGCCATGGTTGGTGATTCTAGTTGCTTGCAAACCATACTTTCATCTCATAACTCCAAAATTGCATTTTGATTCCCATCTCTCCCAAACTCCATTGTTTGTGCTAGCTATCATCATCATCATCATTCTCCATTGTTGTGGATTGAAAAGCAAGAAAAAGGCACCTCAAATCGTGGCTGGATCATGAGTTCTTCTCCATCACTCCAAGTGGCATGAAGCTTCGAATTGGCATTTTCAGGAGGTGTAAACACGATTTCTCTTCACCAGCATCATCACCATCATCCAAGGATCAATTGGCACAAGTGGCAAGGGCTGAAACAAGGGATAGCAACCATCACCATATCCATTTGGTAAGAATACGTTTTGATTCCAATCACCAAGATTAGCCATTGTTAGGGTCAATTATTAAGTTATATGAGATAGAGACAAGCTAGGGAGCATTTATGATGAGTTTAGGACCATTTCATGGAGTTTCAAAATATGACATCAATTCTTGGTTGATCAAGAAAGCTTGAGATATGAGGTTTTAATACATGTATCATATTTTAGTATACTCATGGAAGCAAGAGGAACGCATTGGTATCATTATTTTCAAGGTTGGTTAGAGTTGAAAAGTAAGGTTTCATGGTGGTACCCGTGCCTTGTTGTTGTCGGTTTGAAGGCTAGAGAGAGTTTCAAGATGAGATAAAGCCATGGCTGTGTAGAGGGCGAGAAGAGGATCATTTTTGGTTTTAATTTCGTGCTGTTTCATGGCTTGAGGAGGGAGAACGGATCGTTGGAAGTTTCATGCACGAAATGGAGTTTTCATGAAGGTTAGGGTTTCTTTGAAGAAGATGAACCACAACCCTTGGATTGCATCTCAACTTTGACTTGACTTTGATCTTGCGGCCTAGATTTTATTAAACTTCAAAAAATCATAACAAAATAAAAAATGCATATTTTTTAATGAGACTTTTTTTTCCCATTTTTCATTTTCGGTCTAGAAAAATATAAAAATATAAAATAGCCATTTTATTTCAGTTTTATATTTTTTGTGCATTTTTACTTTTAATTGTTTTTTTTAAATTCCTTTAGTTGGTATGCTGACTTGTAGAATTTAATTAGGATAGTTCCCTTAGGCTTTTTGAGCCATTCTTTTTGGCATAGTTAGATGATGAATCATAGTATTCCCTGGATTTATTACTAGATTTTTAGATTAAATTTTGATTAGTTTAGTTGAATTGAACTTAGGATAGTCTAATTAGGGTTTAGGTTGTGCATAGGTGAGGAAATTCATTTTCTTTAGATAGTTTTGTCTTGATTTTTGGGTAGGGGCCTATGTGGATGTTATGGATAGATATTGTAGACCCTTGTGAATAATTGTTAGATTTTTCCCCCTTGGTTTAGTATTTTTAGGTATTTTCTGAAGTTGCCTGATAATTTTGTCTGTGCTGTGGTTACCTGTTCATCTCTGGGGGTTGTTTTAGGGAAGTTGTTATGGGGCTTGTGTTGTCTTGAAGACCTTGTTGGAGAGCATGATGAAGTGAAGATTGTAGATCAAGACTCAGAGACCCAGAGCTTGGCTTGTTCCCTGTCTGTGAGGTTTGAGATCCTGAAGTTTGAAGGAATTTCATGGTACTTTCCTGAGGAAGACACTATGAATGACTTTCATTCTTTCTTCTCACCTCTTTCTTAAGTATCCAATGATGTTGGAGCCAACTTGTGAGTTTAATTTCTCCTGAGGAGGAATGTAAACTGATCACATGTTGTTGAGCCACATGGGATACAACTCCTAAGTGGAAGCCTCCTAGTACTTTCCTGAGGAAGGTCTTATGGGTCTATTCACTTAGTTCCCTTAGTTTATCTAGGATTTCTCAAGTATCCAATGATGTAGGAGCCAACTTGTGAGTTTAATTTCTCCTGAGGAGGAATGTAAACTGATCACAGTTGTTGAGCCACATAGGATACAACTCCTAAGTGAAAGCCTCCTAGTACTTTCCTGAGGAAGGTCCTATGAGTCTATTCACTTAGTTCCTCTAGTTCAGATAGGATTTCCTAAATATCCAGTGATGTTGGAGCCTGCTTGTGAGTTTAATTTCTCCTGAGGAGGAATGTAAACTAATCACAGTGGTTGAGCCACATAGGATATGATTCCTGAGTATACACCTCCTAGTGCTTTCCTGAGGAAGACACTACGGGCTTGCTTACTTAGCTCCCTTTCTTTGGCAAGCTTGTTCTGAAGCTTGAAGACTGGGATTCATTCCTTTTGGTTAGGTTTTGCTTTAGGGCTTTGCTTAGATTTGATCAAGATTCTGTGTTAGGGTTAGGATTAGAGAGTAGATGATTTCTTTCTCAAGCATGTGGTTTGTCTGCCTGATGGCACTTCATCCCTTTTATCTGTTCATTGCTTGATAGCATGTTGTTTATTTTCAGTATGATTACTGTTATTTCATGACTGGCTTGAGGTCGAGACGAGCTTGTGGAGGCTGAAGCCCCACACACATTTCCTCCCTCACTTGCATTGCATGCATTTTACTGTTAAAGCTGATGCTTTTGTCTGTTTTGGCGTATCATTGATATGATCCCTTAGGACTCTCATTTTCTTTGATAAGGATTTGATGATAGAATTTTAGGTTGAAACCTATGCATGACAACATCTAGGAGTTCCTTGTTCAAACCTCAACCATAGGATGAATCCATGGCATGATAACAGTAGGACTTGATAGTCTCCCTCCTAGTTGGGCCTGCTCTCTTCTCATCTCAAAGCAGTTTAAGATACAGTAATCATGAATGATTTCTTTCGTACGTTACGAGCCTTAAGCTATCTGAGAAAGTACGTATTCCCTCTCAGGTCATAGTCTCTAGTGCGGTTGAAATCGCAAACACAATAAAAAACACTTCTTTCAGGAGATAACCCGTAGTTAGCCGAACTACGTTTGCTCTGATCTTTCATACCAGATGAAAGTACGTAGGCATAGGATGCGATATCCTAGCGAGCAACCTTCAATCTTAACCCGTAGTTAGCCGAACTACGTTGACTCTGATTCCTCGTTCCAGTCGGGAATACGTAGGCATAAAGTGCGACGCTTTGCCGAGTCATTTTTCTTTTCTTTTTCAGCCAGCCTTGATAGGTAGATAGATTATAACCAACCCGTCCAAGTAAACAAGCAAGCGAGGATCCCGTCGAGTACGACGGACGTGAGGGGTGCTAATACCTTCCCCTTGCATAACCGACTCCCAAACCCAGACAATGGTTGCGATGACCTTGTCTTACCCTTATTCGTCAGGTTTTTCCGATCGTTTCCTTTCCCGCCCTGAGGGATAAATAACGAAAGGTGGCGACTCTTCTGTCATGCCGGCACCTTATTTTCGCGCAAGCGACAGCTGGCGACTCTGCTGGGGAGAGAACCCAGAGTCTCTGGTTCTCCGGTTTCCTATGAGAGTCAATCCTATCGTTTGTGTGTTTGCTTGTTGGGTTGTGTTTATTTATCGCATTTTTACTTCCCGCACTTTACTTCCCGCATTTTACTTCCCGCATTTTATTTCCAGTTTGATATGATTATCTGTGCTGCTGTGGGAGAGGGATGTTACTGTGAGTGAAAAGCCGGACCTGGGCTTTGAGTACACACCTAGATATAGTTACGGAGAAGTAGTAGACGAACCTGTCTGCTGAGCAGGCACAGTTCCCTACGAAAATCTGCGCTCAGACGAGATTCTTGCAGAGGTGCTCCTTTCCGGTCCTGAGGATCTGAGGGGAGTCCAGACGTGAGGATTGTAGACTCTGGGGACCGATCATTTGGAAGTCAGCTAAGAAAGGCCTCTTCATGACTTGATGATTCCACTCCTTCTGGGAATCGTATCGTCACTCATGAAAGTCTGTGACGCTGACGACCGCATAGGATGTCGTACCTTTGTCCGTGGATTGGGTCCATACCTGTGAGTGGGGTCGGGATATTGCAGGAAACTTTGACCTCCAGACTACCTGGTTTTATTGACAGTGAATCAGTTATGTTGGTACCAGGGTTCTCGGTGGCAGATTTGACTGTTCTTGACAGAGCGAGTTTTTGATCAAAGGATTTTATCATCGGGTATATGTCTGTTCTTGATAGAGCAGGCTTTGATCAGTGTATTATCGTCAGTGGTTTGTTCTGGACGGAGCAGATTTTGAGTGAGGTCTGAAGACCTCACCGGCAGATGTTATTTGTTCTTGATAGGGCAGATTTTGAGTGGGGTCTGAAGGTCTCATCAGCAGCTGTGCATTTGTTCTTGAGGGGGCAGATTTTTGATTTGGGGTCTGAAGACTTCATCAGCGGAAGCTTTCTGATCATACATCCCGGGTCCTTATTATCAGGCACTTATGCTTGTCAGAGCAGAATTTTGATCTCGATCCTATCAGATGGTTATTCTCAGCAGATCAGATCAGTGGTTTCACACCGGGGTTTCCTTCTCATCAGTGACTGTTGATACCGAACCTCCACAGCAGTCACCTGGATATATTGTTGCATCCCTGCATTTTGCATTAGCTCGCATATTCATGTTTGCATTCCATTAGCATGTGTCTGTGCTACAGGCACGTTTCGTACCCTGAGTCTGGTGTCCCGAGCAATATGAGATATTTTCTTCCATCCAGTCTTATCATTGCATTGACACTATGTTGGCACGTCGACACCAGAATTAGGGGTGATCTCCTAAACGTACAGACACCCATGGCATTAGCATAATTCATCTTGCATGGCAGAAGCCGAGGCTTGTCTTCTAACCCTTGTGTTTGCAGGTTTGACTCAGAATCGAGCAGCTCAGACTAATGGAGCAGGTACAAGCTGAACTGGGAAAAATCCGAAGCCAACTGGGGCAGGTCATGAATGACATACGGGCAGTGCGTCTGGACCAGTAAGTACTCAGAGAGGAGAATCAGCAGCTGCAGAATCAGTTGAGCTTTCTCATGGGAGTGGTGAGAAGTATGCTAAATAAGGAGAGTGGTCAAGCACCCAAGGAGGAGACCAGAGTGCTTCCTCCGTTACCGTCAGTGCCACCTGTGCTGAAGCCAAGTGGACCTCATAGATCCTCTACACAGCATGAAGCTCGAGACCTGTCTCGTCAGCAGCCGCGCCGGGCATCTCAGAATAACCCTGAAGGTTATAGTCAAAAGAAGAAGCTACTGGATAGAGCTGTGGACCCACTACCAGTGAGTTATGCCCAGCTGTTGCCACTGTTAGTTCAGAACCGTGTTCTCAAGCTTCGGACCTCAGATCCGCCAGATGATGTGGCACCAGACGTTGATCTCAGCATGCGTTGTGATTTCCACTCAGGAGCACCGGGGCACCATGTTGAAACATGTAAGGCTCTCCGGAATAAGATTCAAGACCTTATTGACTCCAGAACAATTAGGCTTGTGCCGGGCGGCATGAGAGCATCGGGAAAGTTTATCCCATACCCTGCAGGAGAGGTGAATGATTCCACTCCTTTGCCTGAAGCTGAGAAAGATCTTGAATATGTCCCTCAACCTTTGGTGACTGAATCGCCTCGCTCGCAGTTCCTACCTGGATCAAGTTCAAGGACGCAAGCGCCTAAACCAGAGATCGTTGCCATGCAGAAATGATGACCTCTTACTCTTGGGCGGACAGAATACCAGCACCAGGATCACAAGAGGCCTCGCAACCACTTAGAACGAAGGAATGCTCCTGTTCATCTAGTGCCTGTGCCGTATAGCCAGATTCTTCCACTGTTGATTCAGAATTCCTTGGTGGAACCGAAAGCTCTCAAGCCCGTGCCAGAGCCTTATCCTCCAGGGTACAATCCTCATGTTCAGTGCGGTTACCATGGTGGATCTCCGGGGTATTCAACTGAAGATTGCAAGGCTTTCCAGGCGAAAGTGCAGCAATTGATCGACCAAGGGTGCATTTCCTTTCCAGGTGGAGTTTTGGTTGTACGTGACAACCTCTCAGCTGTCTGAGCTCGCAGATTCAGAGGGTTACTTCCCGAAGCCAGTGGTCCAGACAGGCAGACGTCCTCAACATTGGCAGTCCTCGGACTTTTTACCATTTGCATTTGTAGTTTCTTTTCTGTTAGTTACTACTTGCTGTTAAACATTGTATGTTTCGAATGGTGATATTAATAAAGTGACTATGCATTTTTCTGAATTAGTTATGTCGTTGTCGCTCATTTACTGCATTGCACTGACACTTGCATTTTATTCACTCCACTTTATTACTATGATTAGCAATGAGCGGAGGGAGGATGATGAAACTGAATACTCATAGCCAATGATCGTATTGCTTTCAGATAAAACCTAGCCGATGACGTATAAGGCATTGTTTCAAATCCCTAAACACCGGAGAGATAAGGAAGAGAATCCCTTGTTAACCACTTCGAGCCGAGGAGTAGGAGTTTCTTTCGGACTTTTTAACCCTCATATCGTAACCCGGGGCAGGGTAGTCGCCAGTTAGCTTGATCGAGCATTCAAGTCTTATAGAGGGGTGTTGTCCTTCAAGGACCAATCACATCATATTCCTCGCCAGAGGTCGTACCTCATCAACCACAATGGTTAAACCTCACCAATCAGGAGTGAGACAGTTATAATCCTTTCGAGCAGTCAAGACAACCAGTGTCGCACGACTTGTTCCAAAAGAAAAAGGAATAAGAAAGCCCGCTAAGTAAAAAAGAAAAGCTAGAAAGCAAATACTTAGGCAAAAATCAGGGCATCCCGCTGGACTTCAAAAGAAAAAAAATCGAAAAAAACTCAAAAGGAGTCAATCCAGGCAAAAATTAGGGAATCAAAACAAAAGAATGAAAAAGAAAGGATTATAAAAAAGGAAAATCCTCGAACAAGGATGAAGTCGTGTAGACACAGACACCGAAAACGAAAAAGGAGTAACTGTCACTCCGAAACCCTTGTGAGTTCTTTAACCAGTTGTTCTCAATGTTCAACATACCTCTCGAAGAGGAGAGCGCTCGAGCTAAGTTAACTAGACTTTAGGATCGGAGGTCATCACGTAGAAGGGGTGGGTACAAATCATAATTTGAGCCAAATATCCTTTGTTTCACGAACCGTGAACCCGACCACGATACAGCCCTTAAAAGACCTAATTGAGGCAGGGTTTATTCTGAGAGCGCATTACGATAAGGTTGAGTAACCTGACTCCTTCATGATTTTCTAATCATATCCTTATTGCATTCTTCACTGATTACATCAGCACTACGTTTGAACTCTTTGGTTCATTCATCACTCACTAACATGACACGTAAATGAGTGACAGTACAACATTTTTTCGAAATTTGCATGAACACTGCATTAAAATTACCATTCGTGAATGAACAATTTCAATTGCAGGTTGGTAGCTGACACAAAGGGACTTCAACAGGGAATAGTCAATCAGGACTGAATCGTCAGAGGTCTGGATCAGAATGGTATGCTGCGAAGCCCTGTGAATTTGGGGGAACGACTTCCTGTGAGGTTAGAATCAGTTTGTCTGAGGACAAGTCCCGGAGCATCAATTGATTATGGGGCAGTTTATGCAAGAAGCGGTTGGTCGAAAGTGAATCTTCTCGAGACCCAATCAGGGGCAGTTATCCGGAATCCTTGCGATTTGGGGGCAGATCCCTCCAGGGTTCAATCAGAGCATGTTGAATCGCTCATCGCTCGTTCAGGGGCAAACTACTTCAGGGATATTGAAGCCGACCATGCTGAGAGTTGATTAGTGGAGGATGAATCCTTCCGTTGTGCAAGTGTTGGGGCAAGCCCTCTAAAGATTGTCTTGTGGCCAGCTGCTTTCGGTTCAGAATGAATTATTCCCAAAAGTCGGATTGGGGCAAGTTGAATTGCGCTAGGGCAAGTTGTTCAAATGAGTTTATTCACCCTAGCAAGAATTGAGTATCGGGGAATCGTGTCATTACCCTGCCAAAGCCAGAGTCTTCTGAAGAAGCCTTGCGGTCATTGGGTCGTTAACCTACAACATAACCTGTTACTTGACTCCATGATTGGTAGCCTGTATTCCCTGTGTTGACGCTGTTGAACCAGGATTGTTTCTCAGCAGAGATGTACGGTTTGAGGTTGTTCCCCCTGTACAGTTTGAGACTGCAGCAAATTGAGATGGCATTTACCCCTTATCAGATTAGGGTCAAGATTACCCTCAGCAGACCAGAATTGATATCCCCGAAGCAGGGCGAGCCCTCCTTCTCCAGCAGAGTTCAGTAGTCTCTCCTCCGCAGAATCTGAACGCAGGATAGTGAACATTGATATGTCTCCCCGGGCAGAGATGACTCTCTTCCCCAAGCAGACGCATCCTGAAGGAGCGTCACCCCATCAGCTGAGCCAAGCACCCAAGAATGATGTCTTCTTTCCCCAGCACCGGGTCACAAGTGCAGATTTCATAGAAGTGTTCGGGTGCCGAAGCTCGTGTTTCCCCAGTAAAGTCTCCAGCGGAATTGAGGTTCCCCCGCCAGAGTCATGTTCTCTCCTGAAGTTGGATGATTCCCTCTTCCCTAGCAGATATTGAGCAGCTGATGCTGTATTTCCCCTGAGTCGCACTCTCTCCAGCGAAGCAGAATGATTTCTCCTTCCCCAGCCGAGTGTGCAGATGCCCAAGAAAGCCGAGTCCTTGGAAGTTGATCAGATCATGATTGATTTTCCCCAGTGGAGTGTGGAGCAGCTGAAGTTGTTTCCCCCACAGAGTGGTTATCCCCAGAAGAGTAGCAATGACGCCCGCGCAGTTTATTCTCGCGATTGATATCAGCAAGTCTGGTTTCTCGTAGAGCTTCGTCCCCTGCAGAAATCAGCTGAAGTTGTTTTCCAGGCAGCAGTCCGCGGAAGATCAGTTCCCCAGACAGAGTCCGATTGATATTGACGTACAGTTTTCTCCTCAGCAGGATGATTCCTCTGTCTGAGTAGTTCTTTCTCCTTGACCGGAGGATCTCCCCTCGGCATTTATTTTGCTGACGGGATCGCATCATTGTGCATGACTGCATGGCATTTAACATAGAATTTAACACTGCATAGCATTGTGCCTGATTGCATGGCATTTAGCATAAACGCATATCATTCCCACCGTGTGGGGCATAGCGCAGAAGCATATGCATCACAAGCATGATCTAGGTCATTATTACTCTTGCCTTACAGGTGTTCAGCCAAGAGACCAGTTGCTCAGGATGATTCCTGACTTTCTCTCCAACGAGGTCACTTTCTTAGGATGATTCTTAAGACCCCGGTGTAATCCCCACAGTCGCTCGCTCAAGATGATTTTTGAGATCCCCAGCGAAGTTTTCAGTTCGAGATGATTCTCGAATTCCTCAGCAGAGCCGTTTGCTTAAGATGATTCTTAAGATCTCAGTGCAGCTTCCCGAGTTGTTTGCTCAGGATGATTCTCGAGCTCCCCAACGGCGTCCCCAACAAGAGTTGCCCAGGAAGATTCCTGGAATACCCAGCAGAATAAAGTCTCCAGAATGGTTATCGGTTCCGGATGATTCTTGAAGGTGCCCGACGGAGCTTGTTCAAGATGATTCTTGAAGCCCTTAGCAGCGTGATATGTCTGCTCCAATGGGGATGTCTAATCTGAAGATGGACTTCGTAAACGCCTGAGGGCGATATCAGAAGGTTCCTGTGAGCTCATATGTCCTTGTTGATGAATCAACGTGTGGCTGAAGACAAGGTGCCAAATTTTGTATTCAAGATGATCCGTGTTGGTCTGAAGACCAAGTCAGTTGTCCTGAGGAGATGATTGATTGCGATCAAGTGGATAGTTTTTCTTCTGACTGAAGTCAAAGATGTTTCTCCAGCTGAAGCGGAGTTTTGCCTGAAGGCAAAGTGTTTGAATCCCCGTAGAGTCATGAATGGCTCAGGATACCATTTCTTTGACTGAAGTCACAGATTTCCTAAGCTGAAGCGAAGGTGCCTAAGGGCAAGGTTATCCCCAAGGTCGTGAATGACCTAGGATTCATTTTTCGGACTGAAGGCCGAAGTATATCCCTGACTGAAGTCTCGGATGCTCTATAGCAGAGGCGGAGTTGCCTGAAGGCATATCCATGTATCCTTGAAGGCCAAGGACCATTTCTTCAGACTGAAGTCGAAGATACCTCCTGCAGAGTTGCCGACGGGCAAAGTTTACATCCTTGAAGGCCAAGGATGTTCTTTCTAGTTGAAGCTAGAATAGCCGACGGGCAGGGTTTCATCTATCTTCAGAAATACTTGAAGATTCTCCAGCGGATCTGGAATGGCCAGGGGCCAGGGTTCCATCTATCTTTAGAAATACTTGAAGATTTTTTCTAGCTGAAGCTGGAAATGGCCAGGGGCCAGGGTTTCATATATCTTTAATGCTGAAGTTTTACGGCGGGCAGTGTGCAACAGTATTCCGATGTTCGTTATGGTTCTGAGGGTGAACCCCAGATCAGAGTGTGCTCGGTTAAGTCTCTCATTCCCAGCGGAGTAGTTTCAAATACGCAAGTGTACCTTTTGTTCCATTCACCAGGGGTGAACCCCAGGTCAGAGTTGTTCAGGGTTGCATTTTGTCCAGCGGCGAGGTTGGATGTTTGTTCGACGGCGAGGTCAGATCATCATTTGTCCAGCGGCGAGGTTGGATGTTTGTTCGACGGCGAGGTTGAACGTTTGGATTTGACGGCGAGGTTAAATCATCATTTGTCCGGCGGAGAGGTTGGATGTTTGTTCGACAGCGAGGTTGAACGTTTGGATTTGGCGGCGAGGTTAAATCATCATTTGTCCGGCGGCGAGGTTGGATGTTTTTTCGACGGCGAGGTTGAACGTTTGGATTTGGCGGCGAGGTTAAATCATCATTTGTCCGGCGGCGAGGTTGGATGTTTGTTCGACGGCAAGGTTGAACGTTTGGATTTGACGGCGAGGTCAGATCATCATTTATCCGGCGGCGAGGTTGGATGTTTGTTCGACGGCGAGGTTGAACGTTTGGATTTGACGGCGAGGTTAAATCATCATTTGTCCGGCGGCGAGGTTGGATGTTTGTTCGACGGCGAGGTTGAACGTTTGGATTTGACGGCGAGGTCAGATCATCATTTGTCCAGCGGCGAGGTTGGATGTTTGTTCGACGGCGAGGTTGAACGTTCGGATTTGACGGCGAGGTTAGATCATCAGTTGTCCGGCGGCGAGGTTGGATGTTTGTTCGACGGCGAGGTTGAACGTTTGGATTTGACGGCGAGGTCAGATCATCATTTGTCCGGCGGCGAGGTTGGATGTTTGTTCGACGGCGAGGTTGAACGTTTGGATTTGACGGCGAGGTCAGATCATCATTTGTCCGGCGGCGAGGTTGGATGTTTGTTCGACGGCGAGGTTGAACGTTTGGATTTGACGGCGAGGTTAGATCATCATTTGTCCGGCGGCGAGGTTGGATGTTTGTTTGACGGCGAGGTTGAACGTTTGGATTTGACGGCGAAGTTAGATCATCAGTTGTCCGACGGCGAGGTTGGATGTTTGTTCGACGGCGAGGTTGAACGTTTGGATTTGACGGCGAGGTTAGATCATCAGTTGTCCGGCGGCGAGGTTGGATGTTTGTTCGACGGCGAGGTTGAACGTTTGGATTTGACGGCGAGGTCAGATCATCATTTGTCCGGCGGCGAGGTTGAATGTTTGTTCGACGGCGAGGTTGAACGTTTGGATTTGACGGCGAGGTTAGATCATCATTTGTCCGGCGGCGAGGTTGGATGTTTGTTTGACGGCGAGGTTGAACGTTTGGATTTGACGGCGAGGTTAGATCATCAGTTGTCCGGCGGCGAGGTTGGATGTTTGTTCGACGGCGAGGTTGAACGTTTGGATTTGACGGCGAGGTCAGATCATCATTTATCCGGCGGAGAGGTTGGATGTTTGTTCGACGGCGAGGTTGAACGTTTGGATTCGACGGCGAGGTCAAATTACGTTTGGATTTGACGGCGAGGTCAGATCATCATTTGTCCGGCGGCGAGGTTGGATGTTTGTTCGACGGCGAGGTTGAACGTTTGGATTCGACGGCGAGGTCAAATTATGTTTGTTTGACGGAGAGGTCAGACTCTTTAAATCCCCAGTAAAGATGATGTTTGTACGACGGCGATGTCGAGTGTCTCTAAGAGGATGTTTGTTTCCGACGGCGATGTCAGATTCAGTTTTCCAGCGGCGATGTTGGGCGTGTCAAGGTGATCCAGTCTTCCGACGGCGATGTTAGGTGACGCAGATCCTTTAGTTCTCCAGCGGCGATGCAGGGTATTTTGACAGATTTAGTTCTCCAGCGGCGATGCGGGGTGTTCTGTCAGATGTGTTTCTCCAGCGGCGATGCGGGGTGTTCTGTCAGATGTGTTTCTCCAGCGGCGATGCAGGGTGTTCTGTCAGATGTGTTTCTCCAGCGGCGATGCAGGGTATTCTGTCAGGTGTAGTTCTCCAGCGGCGATGCGGGGTACTTTGTTCAGTGTTGTATTCTCTCCAGCGGCGATGCGGGGTATTTTGTTCAGTGTTGTATTCTCTCCAGCGGCGATGCGGGGTATTTTGTTCATTGTTGTATTTTCTCCAGCGGCGATGTTGGATATTTTGGTGATTCAGGTTTAGGTCTCCGGCGGCGATGTTGGGCGCTTGGTTCCCCGAGTTATGGTTGTTCTTGACGGCGATGTCAGATGATTTGGTGTTCCAGCGGCGATGTTGGGCGTTCCTCAGAATCTTGTTTGACGATAATGTCAGGTGGTTTAGTCTTCCAGCGGCGATGTTGGGTGATGTGGTTGTCTGAAGGCAATATCAGAAGAAGTTAACGAGGATAACTGGCGGCGATGTCAGATCAGTATATCTCCAGCTAGTTGCCGTGCAGCTAGCATCGCAATATTCGAAGATTTGTTCCTCGCAGAGTACCGTGTGCTCGTGCAGTTGGCAAATTTTCGGGTTTACCGGTATTCAATCGTCTCGCACCTTGATTGGTTGAGAGCCCTTCGCTTCTCACCCAGTCAGGTTCAGGCCGTTTGAATAGGGGCAGCTGTTGCACCCCAAAATTTGACCAACAATTATTTATTCACTGAGTGTCTGAAAGTTGATACATTCATCAGAAAGTTCAAGAGATCCTCAGAGGAGTGGATTGAAACCAGGATTGTATGCTTCATAGCTTGAGAGTTGTGGGTGCTCCTCAGATGATTTTGAGACTTTGAGAATGAACTTGATGTTTTGAGAAAGCCTATGAGATGTCTTGATAGCCATCATGAAGCCCAGAGAAGTCATTATGCAAGAGTTAAGAGGATTCAACCATGAATGGTAGAGTTAAGGTTTTGACTGGGTCAACCCTAGATCAGCTGAAGATTTGGAGAAGGTTGAGACTTAATCCAAGGGCCATAAGATCATGGAATGATGCATAAAGATGTTGTAAAGGTGATTCCTAGACCAACTCCTCATGATTGAGGAGTTTGAGAAGTTTCAAGTCAGGGTTTCTAAGGATTGTCAGTAAAAAACCCTAATTTGATCCCTATTTTCCAGGCAGTTTTAGCTCTAGATGTGATTGATATCTCATCTTCCCCACAACATGGATGTTGTAGAGCTTGTTCTTAGCTTTAATTTGAGTGGTGGAAGTCCTTGATAGGAGTTACAGAGCTCAAGTTATGGTTTTGACAAATTACAGGTCAGCTGAGGTGTGTGAATCTGGGTCCTTGAAGGTCACCCAACTTGCAGACAACTTTTGCCCTAGTAGGATGATTCCTATGATCTCTTGGTCAACATGAATGTTGGAGGGAATCTTCTTAGCTTTAATTTGAGTGGTAGAAGTCCTTGATAGGACTTGTGGAACTCTACTTATGGCTTGTGCAAGACAGGGGTATTTTGGTAATTTAGAATTACAGGTCATTTTTAGCCAATGCCTAAAACTCCTACTTCCAAGCTTCAAATGGAAAAATGTCCAACATGAAAGTTGTTCAAAATGGCATTTTAAGACTAGATAAGAGGTCTTGAGAGTTTGGAAATGCATGGAGCATGGATATTTTAAAATGGTCAAAATGAACTAAAAAGGGCTTATAAGTTAAATAAGTTGAAATTGGATTTTGGTTCGAGAGATCTACAAATCCAAAATGGGGCATATGATAGATGATTTTGATTGGAAACATCATTTTGAAAACAATGGTTCATCCACATTTTTGAGTTTAGGCTTAAAAATTGGACTTCCTTTGTAAATTTGATTCTTGCATTTTAAGGTACCAAAAGGAAATGTTTGCTAATGCCTTAAAATAGCTAGAAAAGCCTTGTTCTCTTATTACCATCTCATATAAGGATATTTTGCATGGTTTCTCATGAGATTTATGATATTTACTAAAAATAGAAAAAGTGAAATTCTCATTGCATGAGAAGTTCTAGAACTTCCTTGGAAGCTTCTCATATGTTCTAGATCTTTCCTTTCACTTCCATAAATACCCAAGGGTGAGATCATGCCATGGTTGGTGATTTTAGTTGCTTGCAAACCATACCTTTCATCTCATAACTCCAAAATTGCATTTTGATTCCCATCTCTCCCAAACTCCATTGTTTGTGCTAGCTATCATCATCATCATCATTCTCCATTGTTGTGGATTGAAAAGCAAGAAAAAGGCACCTCAAATCGTGGCTGGATCATGAGTTCTTCTCCATCACTCCAAGTGGCGTGAAGCTTCGAATTGGCATTTTCAGGAGGTGTAAACACGATTTCTCTTCACCAGCATCATCACCATCATCCAAGGATCAATTGGCACAAGTGGCAAGGGCTGAAACAAGGGATAGCAACCATCACCATATCCATTTGGTAAGAATACGTTTTGATTCCAATCACCAAGATTAGCTATTGTTAGGGTCAATTGTTAAGTTATATGAGATAGAGACAAGCTAGGGAGCATTTATGATGAGTTTAGGACCATTTCATGGAGTTTCAAAATATGACATCAATTCTTGGTTGATCAAGAAAGCTTGAGATATGAGGTTTTAATACATGTATCATAGTTTAGTATACTCATGGAAGCAAGAGGAACGCATTGGTATCATTATTTTCAAGGTTGGTTAGAGTTGAAAAGTAAGGTTTCATGGTGGTACCCGTGCCTTGTTGTTGTCGGTTTGAAGGCTAGAGAGAGTTTCAAGATGAGATAAAGCCATGGTTGTGTAGAGGGCGAGAAGAGGATCATTTTTGGTTTTAATTTCGTGCTGTTTCATGGCTTGAGGAGGGAGAACGAATCGTTGGAAGTTTCATGCATGAAATGGAGTTTTCATGAAGGTTAGGGTTTCTTTGAAGAAGATGAACCACAACCCTTGGATTGCATCTCAACTTTTACTTGACTTTGATCTTGCGGCCTAGATTTTATTAAACTTCAAAAAATCATAACAAAATAAAAAATGCATATTTTTTAATGAGACTTTTTTTTCCCATTTTTCATTTTCGGTCTAGAAAAATATAAAAATATAAAATAGCCATTTTATTTCAGTTTTATATTTTTTGTGCATTTTTACTTTTAATTGTTTTTTTTAAATTCCTTTAGTTGGTATGCTGACTTGTAGAATTTAATTAGGATAGTTCCCTTAGGCTTTTTGAGCCATTCTTTTTGGCATAGTTAGATGATGAATCATAGTATTCCCTGGATTTATTACTAGATTTTTAGATTAAATTTTGATTATTTTAGTTGAATTGAACTTAGGATAGTCTAATTAGGGTTTAGGTTGTGCATAGGTGAGGAAATTCATTTTCTTTAGATAGTTTTGTCTTGATTTTTGGGTAGGGGCCTATGTGGATGTTATGGATAGATATTGTAGACCCTTGTGAATAATTGTTAGATTTTTCCCCCTTGGTTTAGTATTTTTAGGTATTTTCTGAAGTTGCCTGATAATTTTGTCTGTGCTGTGGTTATCTGTTCATCTCTGGGGGTTGTTTTGGGGAAGTTGTTATGGGGCTTGTGTTGTCTTGAATACCTTGTTGGAGAGCATGATGAAGTGAAGATTGTAGATCAAGACTCAGAGACCCAGAGCTTGGCTTGTTCCCTGTCTGTGAGGTTTGAGATCCTGAAGTTTGAAGGAATTTCATGGTACTTTCCTGAGGAAGGCACTATGAATGACTTTCATTCTTTCTTCTCACCTCTTTCTTAAGTATCCAATGATGTTGGAGCCAACTTGTGAGTTTAATTTCTCCTGAGGAGGAATGTAAACTGATCACATGTTGTTGAGCCACATGGGATACAACTCCTAAGTGGAAGCCTCCTAGTACTTTCCTGAGGAAGGTCTTATGGGTCTATTCACTTAGTTCCCTTAGTTTATCTAGGATTTCTCAAGTATCCAATGATGTAGGAGCCAACTTGTGACTTTAATTTCTCCTGAGGAGGAATGTAAACTGATCACAGTTGTTGAGCCACATAGGATACAACTCCTAAGTGGAAGCCTCCTAGTACTTTCCTGAGGAAGGTCCTATGAGTCTATTCACTTAGTTCCTCTAGTTCAGATAGGATTTCCTAAATATCCAGTGATGTTGGAGCCTGCTTGTGAGTTTAATTTCTCCTGAGGAGGAATGTAAACTAATCACAGGGGTTGAGCCACATAGGATATGATTCCTGAGTATACACCTCCTAGTGCTTTCCTGAGGAAGACACTACGAGCTTGCTTACTTAGCTCCCTTTCTTTGGCAAGCTTGTTCTGAAGCTTGAAGACTGGGATTGATTCCTTTTGGTTAGGTTTTGCTTTAGGGCTTTGCTTAGATTTGATCAAGATTCTGTGTTAGGGTTAGGATTAGAGAGTAGATGATTTCTTTCTCAAGCATGTGGTTTGTCTGCCTGATGGCACTTCATCCCTTTTATCTGTTCATTGCTTGATAGCATGTTGTTTATTTTCAGTATGATTACTGTTATTTCATGACTGGCTTGAGGTCGAGACGAGCTTGTGGAGGCTGAAGCCCCACACACATTTCCTCCCTCACTTGCATTGCATGCATTTTACTGTTAAAGCTGATGCTTTTGTTTGTTTTGGCGTATCATTGATATGATCCCTTAGGACTCTCATTTCCTTTGATAAGGATTTGATGATAGAATTTTAGGTTGAAACCTATGCATGACAACATCTAGGAGTTCCCTGTTCAAACCTCAACCATAGGATGAATCCATGGCATGATAACAGTAGGACTTGATAGTCTCCCTCCTAGTTGGGCCTGCTCTCTTCTCATCTCAAAGCAGTTTAAGATACAGTAATCATGAATGATTTCTTTCGTATGTTACGAGCCTTAAACTATCTGAGAAAGGACGTATTCCCTCTCAGGTCATAGTCTCTAGTGCGGTTGAAATCGCAAACACAATAAAAAACACTTCTTTCAGGAGATAACCCGTAGTTAGCCGAACTACGTTTGCTCTGATCTTTCATACCAGATGAAAGTACGTAGGCATAGGATGCGATATCCTAGCGAGCAACCTTCAATCTTAACCCGTAGTTAGCCGAACTACGTTGACTCTGATTTCTCGTTCCAGACGGGAATACGTAGGCATAAAGTGCGACGCTTTGCCGAGTCATTTTTCTTTTCTTTTTCAGCCAGCCTTGATAGGTAGATAGATTATAACCAACCCGTCCAAGTAAACAAGCAAGCGAGGATCCCGTCGAGTACGACGGACGTGAGGGGTGCTAATACCTTCCCCTTGCGTAACCGACTCCCGAACCCAGACAATGGTTGCGATGACCTTGTCTTACCCTTATTCGTCAGGTTTTTCCGATCGTTTCCTTTCCCGCTCTGAGGGATAAATAACGAAAGGTGGCGACTCTTCTGTCATGCCGGCACCTTATTTTCGCGCAAGCGACACCCACAGAGTTATCATCCCCAAAAAGAGTAGCCGGGACGACCCCGCAGTTTATTCTCGAGATTGACATCGCTTGCCCTCAGCGGGTTCGGGTTCTCGTAGAGCTTCGTTCCCCCGCAGCAATCAACCGAAGTTGGTTCCCCTGCAGCAGTCAACCGAAGATCATTTCCCCAGACAGAGTCCAATTGATATTGGCGTATCCACACTCTCCTCAGCAAGATGATTCCTCTATCTGAGTAGTTCTTTCTCCTTGACAGGGGAATCTCCCCTCGGCATTTATTTTGCTGACGGGATCGCATCATTGTGCATGACTGCATAGCATTTAACACTGCATAGCATTTAACACTGCATAGCATTTGACACTGCATAGCATTTAACATCGCATAGCACTGTGCATGATTGCATAGCATTTAGCATAAACGCGTAGCATTCCCACCGTGTGGGGCATAGCGCAGAAGCATACGCATCATAAGCATGATCTAGGTTACTATCATTCTTGTTTTACAGGTGTTCCACCAAAAGACCGGTTGCTCAGGATGATTCCTGACATTCTCCCCAACGAGGTCGCTTTCTTAAGATGATTCTTAAGACCCCAGTGTAATCCCCACAGTCGCTTGCTCAAGATGATTTTTGAGATCCCCAGCGAAGTCTTGAGTTCAAGACGATTCTTGAATTCCTCAGCAGGGCCGTTTGCTTAAGTTGATTCTTAAGACCTCAGCGCAGTTTCCCGAGTTGTTTGCTTAGGATGATTCGTGAGCTCCCCAGTAGCGTCCTCAGCAAGAGTTGCCCAGGAAGATTCCTGGAATACCCAGCAGAATAAAGTCTCCAGAATGGTTATCGGTTCAGGATGATTCTTGAAGGTGCCCGACGGAGTTGTTTGTTCAAGATGATTCTTGAAATCCTTAGCAGCGTGATATGTCTGCTCCAACAGCGATGTCTAATCTGAGGATGGATTTCGTAAGCGCCTGAAGGCGGTACCAGTATGTTCCTGTGGATTCAGATTTCCGTGTTGATGAATCAACGTGTGGCTGAAGACAAAGTTCCAAAGTTTGTAGATATAACGAGATGATCTGTGTTGGTCTGAAGACCAAGTCAGTTGTTCTGAGGTGATGATTGATTGCGATCAAGTGAATAGTGTTTCTTCTGACTGAAGTCGAAGATGTTTCTCCAGCTGAAGCGGAGTTTTTCCTGAAGGCAAAGTGTTTGAATCCCCGTAGAGTCATGAATGGCTCAGGATACCATTTCTCTGACTGAAGTCATAGATTTCCCAAGCTGAAGCGAAGGTGCCTGAAGGCAAGGTTATCCCCAAGGTCATGAATGACCTAGGATTCATTTTTTCGGACTGAAGGCCGAAGTATATCCCTGACTGAAGTCACGGATGCTCTATAGCAGAGGTGGAGTTGCCTGAAGGCAGATCCATGTATCCTTGAAGGCCAAGGACCATTTCTTTAGACTGAAGTCGAAGATACCTCCTGCAGAGTTGCCGACGGGCAAAGTTTACATTCTTGAAGGTCAAGGATGTTTATCTTCAGAAGTACTTGAAGATTCTCCAGCGGATCTGGAGTGGCCAGGGGCCAGGGTTTCATTCATATTCAGGAGTACTTGAAGATCTTTTCTAGCTGAAACTGGAAGTGGCCAGGGGCCAGGGTTTCATATATCTTCAATGTTGAAGTTCTACGGTGGGTCAGTTGTGCAGCAGTATTCCGATGTTCGTTATGGTTCTGAGGGTGAACCCTAGATCAGAGTGTGCTCGGTTAAGTCTCTCATTCCCAGCGGAGTGGTTTCAAATACGCAAGTGTACCTTTTGTTCCATTTACCAGGGGTGAACCCCAGGTCAGAGTTGTTCAGTGTTGTATTTTCTCCAGCGGCGAGGTTGGATGTTTGGATTTGACGGCGAGGTTAGATGATGTGTGTTTCCGACGGCGAGGTTGGATGTTCGTTCGACGGCGAGGTCGAATGTTTGTTTCCGACGGCGAAGTTGGATGTTTGGATTTGACGGCGAGGTCAGATTATGTTTGTTCGACGGCGAGGTTGAATGTTTGGATTTGACGGCGAGGTCAGATTATGTTTGTTCGACGGCGAGGTTGAATGTTTGGATTTGACGGCGAGGTCAGATTATGTTTGTTTCCGACGGCGAGGTTGGATGTTTGTTCGACGGCGAGGTTGAATGTTTGCGTTCGACGGCGAGGTTGAATGTTTGACGGCGAGGTCAGACTCTTTAAATCCCCAGTAGAGATGATGTTTGTACGACGGCGATGTCTAGTGTCTCTCAAAGTGATGGGTGTTTCCGACGGCGATGTCAGATGGTTTAGTCTTCCAGCGGCGAGGTTGGGGGTTGTGGTTGTCTGAAGGCAATATCAGAAGAATTTAATAAGGATGACTGACGGCGATGTCAGACCGATATTTCTCCAGCTAGTTGTTGAGCAGCTAGTGTTGCAGTGTTCGAAGGTTTGTTCTCCGCAGAGTATCGTGTGCTCGTGCAGTTGGCAAATTTTCGGGTTTACCGGTATTCAATCGTCTCGCACCTTGATTGGTTGAGAGCCGTTCGCTTCTCACCCAGTCAAGTTCAAGCCGTTTGAATAGGGGCAGCTATTGCACCCCAAAATTTGACCAACCATTATTCATCCATCAAGTGTTTGAAAGTTGATACCTTCATCAGAAAGTTCAGGAGATCCTCAGAGGAATTGGTTGAAACCAAGGTTGTGTGCTTCATAGCTTGAGAGTTGTGGGTGCTCCTCAGATGATTCTGAGACTTTGAAGAATAGACTTGAAGCTTTGAGAAAGCCTATGAGATGTCTTGATAGCCATCATGAAGCCCAGAGAAGTCATTGTGCAAGAATTCAGAAGATTCAACCATGAATGGTAAAATTAGGGTTTTGACTAGGTCAACCCTAGATCAGCTGACGATTTGGAGAAGGTTGAGACCCAATCCAAGGGCCATGAGATCATGGAATGATGCATGGAGATGATATAAAGATGATTCCTAGACCAATTCATCATTATTGAGGAGTTTGAGAAGTTTCAAGTTAGGGTTTCCAGGGATTGTCAGTGAAAAAACCCTAATTTGATCCCTATCTTCCAGGCAGTTTTAGCTCAAGATTTGATTGATATCTCATCTTCCCCACAACATGAATGTTGTAGAGCTTGTTCTTAGATTTAATTTGAGTGGTGTAAGTCCTTGATAGGAGTTGCAGAGCTCAAGTTATGGTTTTGACAAATTACAGGTCAGCTGAGGTGTGTGAATCTGGGTCCTTGAAAGTCACCCAACTTGCAGACAACTTTTTCCCTAGTAGGATGATTCCTATGATTTCTTGGTCAACATGAAGGTTGAAGAGCATCTTCTTAGCTTTCTAGAGAGTACTAGAAGTCCTTGATAGGATTTGTAGAACTCAACCTATGGTTTGAACAAGACAGGGGTATTTTGGTCATTTGGCAGTTATAGGTCATTTTAAGCAAAGGCCATATCTCCTATTTCCAAGCCTCAAATGGAAAAACTCAAAACATGAAAGTTGTTCAAAATGGCATTTTAAGCCTAGAAAAAAGGTCATGAGTTATTGGAAAAGCTCATAGCATGGAATGACAAAGTTTGGTAAATTTGAACTAAAAAAGGCATATAAGTTAATTCAAGTCAAGTTGAAATTTGGTTTGGGAGATCTATGAATCCAAAATAGGTCATCCAATATACCATTTTGATTGCAAATAACATTCTAAAAACTTTGGTTTAAACAGAATTTTGATTTGAGGCTCAAAAATGAAGGTTGCTTTGAAAAATTGTAACTTGTATCTTAAGGCATCCTTGGAAGGTTCTACACAAGGCAAGTTTGGCCTGATTTTTGCACATATGATCTCAATATCTCTTGTAATGAGATTTTGACACAAGTTTAAAAGGCCTAACTCATGAGATATGGTATGATCAACATGTCATTAAAGGAGAAATTCCATGACTTTCCATTACTTTCTAGCTCATTCTAGGAAGTTCTAGATGATTCTATGGATGGTTATAAATTGAGGGGATCATGATGAAGAAAAAGGTTGGTGAAAGTTGCTGAGTTCATTGGAGAGAGTGAGAGAGAAAGTGCCATTGCTAAGTTTCTTCAAGATCAAGCAAGATCCAATTTCTTCTTCTACAAGCCTCATTCACCTCAACTCTTGCAAACAGAAAGGTATTCATCATTGGAGGAAGATTTGGAGAGGATTTCAAGTGCTAGATCAAGCTCTAACACCACTCACCATTGAAGTTTGACAGGTTGGTAACTTGATCTATAGGTCCATAATTATGTACATTCTGTTAGCTTGCTAGGTGTAAGATCAACATGCTAGGTTAGAGGAAGGTTTTCTGAGAGTTAGAGGAAGATCCATGAGGTTTCGTGGCAGGGTACCAATTCTTGCAAGATTGATAGCAAGCTGTTTAGTGTGCATCAATGGATATGATATAGTTTAGAATGGCTAGGATAACATGGAGGACAGATTTACATCATTAGATTGAAGCTTTATTAGGTTTGATCTCAGAGAATCATGGTGGAACCCAAGCATTCGTGTGTTCTGTTAGGATGATTTAAGGAGTTTCAGAGAAAGCTACTTGTATGGTTGTGTTCATGGTAATCAGTAGCACGACTTTGCTTTTGGAATTGTTGAATTTCATGGAGAAATGGAGGAGAACGAAGGAGGTGAAGTTCTGGCGTGGGATTAGGGTTTTCTGAAAACCCTAGGGTATGTTTGGAGAAGATGAACCCCCACCGTTGGATGGTCCCAGATCTTTGACTATTTCAGTTGATCGCATGGCCAGAATTTAATTTCAAAACGGAGGGAAATCTCAACATCAAAACGCAGCGTTCTATTAAGTGAGTAATTCTGGGCTTCAGCAGACCAATGCTATGCACACCTCCACCACGGGCCCAATCAGTTTTTGAACTAAATTTTGATGCTATTTGCACCGTTCTCCCATTTATTTTCCTTTGATTTTTCTTTTAATTTTCTGAGCGCAGGTGGGCCTACCACGCTTACTATCTGCACCTCCCACATTCCTGGCCCATCTGGATATTAACTGAGGCGCATTGCTCATGACACCCCCCTCCCCTTTATTTCATTTTATTTTATTTTTATTTCTTTTATATTTTCTTGCATATTAAAAAATTCATATAAAATAGAAAAATTAATATTTTTCACTTCTTGTTTTTTTCACATATTCATAATCATGTCTAGAAAAATGTAAATAAATAAAATTCCATTTTATTTTCCTTTTGATATTTTTAGCATATTATTCTTGTAAATGGTATTTTTAATTGATTTAGTTGATACTTAATTTTGTATAATTTCTTTTAGGGATTTCCCTTAGGATTTTTGAGCCATTCTTTTTGGCATAGTTAGATATTGAATCGTAGTTCATATAGGATTTAATTCTCAATTTGTAGATTAAAATTTGATATAGTTTGCTTGTTTGACATTTAGGTGCTCAAATTAGGGTTTTAGGTTGTATAAGTAGATTTAAACCATTTTGTTTTGGGGTTTATAGGCCAAATTAGTGTATGGGGAATATATGGGTTAAGGGTAAGTATGTGTAGAATCCCCTAGAATTTTGCTAGAATATTATTTGGTGTTTTGGTATTTTTAATTGACTTTTGAATGTATGGATAGTATGTGTGTTGCTTAAAGGCATAGTTTGTATTGTTGTGCTTGTTTTTCTTCTCCTTTGAGTGTGTGAGCTTTGAAGATTGAGTTGAAGACCTTGTGGATCATCATTGAAGCTTTGAAGACCTTGCAGAGAAGCTTAGTTCTAGATTTTGTTCTGTTTATAGGATCATAAGTGCATAGGTAGAGCTTTAGATAGCATAATTCCATTCAATAAACAAGGAGTGTCTTGTTCACCTCCTTCCTTCTCTGTGACATAAAGTCCCTTAAGGGTATTCACCTCTCTCCTTTGGAGGGATTAGTGACCTTGCCCTCTGAGGTAGAACTTTGAGAGAGCCTTTCTTTTGATGTTAAGTCCTCAATGGCATCCTTTGGAAGTCAGTGAGCACTGTAACATCCTCACCTCATCCTGTTGACTGAATCTTGTTTGCTGGAGCATTTGAGCCATTGAAGATAGAAGCTGAAGCTTTGAAGAGGATGATTCCTTGAAGATTGTTGAAGTCTGAAGACCTTGTGAAGATCAAGTTGATGCTTGAAGATCCTTGAAGATAGTGAAGCCTGAAGGTGGAGCTGATCAAAGAAGCTGAAGCTCAAGGGAGAAGATGAGTTGATACTCATGTTGTAGGGTTGATACCTGGAAAGCAAGTGATCTCTGAAGTCTGAAGACCGAGTTGCTGCTGGAGGAGCTGAAGCTTTCTTCTGTTTTTCTTTTCTGTATTGTATGTTTTGTCTGATTTGTCTGTTGCATTAGATTAAGTCCATCTAGAATAAGTTCAGTCTAGGAGCATGATTGCATTAGAGGTTGAGTTACTCCCTCTGCTTGTATTGTTATTGTTTGGCTTTGCTTGCGGGTATTCGGTAGAGCCCAGCTCCCTTGCCCATGTGTTTACTTTGCCTGATGGCATTTCATTTCTTTTATCTGTATGATTGCAGTTTACTGTTTATTGCTTGATAGCATGTTGTCTATTTTTCAGTATGATTACTGTTATTTCATGACTGGCTTGAGGTCGAGACGAGCTTGTGGAGGCTGAAGCCCTACACACATTTCCTCCCTCACTTGCATTGCATGCATTTTACTGTTAAGCTGATGCTTTTGTCTGTTTTGGTGTATCATTGACATGATCCCTTAGGACTCTCACTTCCTTTGGTAAGGATTTGATGATAGACTTTTAGGTTGAAACCTATGCATGACAACATCTAGGAGTTCCCTGTTCAAACTTCAACCATAGGATGAATCCATGGCATGATAACAGTAGGACTTGATAGTCTCCCTCCTAGTTGGGCTTGTTCTCTTCTCATCTCAAAACTGTTTAAGATACAGTAATCATGAATGATTTCGTTCGTACGTTACGAGCCTTAAGCTATCTGAGAAAGGATTGGGGGAGAGTTTCTTTTCCACAGTCTGGATGTTTAGTATGGTACCCTTTGGGTGACATGCGACGCATTCACTCTCAGGTCATAGTCTCTAGTGCGGTTGAAATCGCAAACACAATAAAAAACACTTCTTTCAGGAAATAAGCCGTAGTTTCCCGAACTACGTTTGCTCTGATCTTCCATGCTGTGTGGAAGTACGTAGGCATAGGATGCGATACCCTAGCGAGCAACCTTCCCCACCTTCACCCGTAGTTAGCCGAACTACGTTGACTCTGATTTCTCATTCTCTGATGAGAATACGTAGGCATAAAGTGCGACGCTTTGCCGAGTCATTTTTCTTTTCTTTTTCAGCCAGCCTTGATAGGTAGATAGATTATAACCAACCCGTCCAAGTAAACAAACAAGCTAGGATCCCGTCGAGTACGACGGACGTGAGGGGTGCTAATACCTTCCCCTTGCGTAACCGACTCTCGAACCCAGACAATGGTTGCGACGACCTTGTCTTACCCTTTTTCGTCAGGTTTTTCCGATCGTTTCCTTTCCCACTCTGAGGGATAAATAACGAAAGGTGGCGACTCTTCTGTCATGCCGGCACCTTATTTTCGCGCAAGCGACAATGGGAACGCAACAAGAAATAAGAATGCTGTCACGTTCGCTACACCACTCGCCTAGCGAGTCCTTGGCGAACACTCGCTACGGGTTCGCCTAGCGAACAAGCTCGTGAAGGAAGTATGGGAGCCACTGGAAGTGCTCGCTACCTGCTCACATAGCGAGGTCCTAGCGAACCCTTCGCTACCTCACTCGCTACCAGCGAGATTGGATCATTTGGTTCTGCCCAAGTCTGGGACAGTTCGCTACTAGCTCGCTGCTAACTCTCCTAGCGAATAACTCGCCACCCTGCTCGCCTAGCGAAGGTGCTAGCGAGCGTATGCGTTGTTCAAAACCCTTAATCTCCAAAATCATCAGAAACTCATAAAATCGCCCGATTCAAAACCTACAAGTTCTAGTAGACTTAGCCCAACAATCCTCGACTAAACTACGCCATTTAATCCAACTTCTAACCGTTCAAACGTCAATTTCTATCGATTAAACCCACTTCTGCCCTAGAATGGAAATGTAGAAAAACACCCAAACAATCCAAACAAGTCATACATAATCATATACATTGATAAGATAATAAGATTTCACACCCTTACCCGATTAAATCGACTCCTAAGGGTTGATCTTGATGAATCCAAGCTTTTTCCTCTATTCTCCTCTTCTCTCTTCTTCCTCTTTCTTTCTCTTCTTTCTCCTTTCTTTTTATTTCTATACTTTTCTTTTTCTCCCTCTTTCCACTTATATCTCTTTCTATTTTATTTCTCTTCAAACATCTACTAAATCATTTTCTCACAAAACATCCAACTTAACATTAAATACTTAATGTCTAAAATACCCTCCAATGTATTTTCCCCGAAAACTCTCAAAATCGATAACATAGCATAATATGCAAACATAACATATTAACACATCAATTCCACAATTAAAATAATAATCACCCAATTAAATCAAAAAGACTCAAAAAAATGGGAATAATCGAGATCGGGGCGTTACACTGACGAAGAGTTGGAACAGGGAGAGATTCCTATTGAGGTGGAGCATGTTGATGCAAAATTGCGTACCCCAGATGAAGACAAAGAAGACGCAGAAGATGTTATCAAAGATGAGGAGACTGATAATGACTATCTGCTAGCAAGAGACAGGTCGTGGAGAGTCATCAAGCCACCTCAGAGACTTGGGTATGCAAATCTTATAGCTTATGCCTTAATCTCTACTAGTGAGGTTCTAGATGAAGAACCTAGAGATTATAAGGAAGTTATGAGGAGTCGAAAGAAGACTGAATGGCTGAAGGCCATTGATTATGAGATGAAATCTCTTCATGATAACAACATATAGGAACTGATCAAGAAACCTACTGGAGCCAGGTTAGTCGGCTGTAAATGGATTTTCAAAGTTAAGGAAGGAATCGAAGGAGTGGCATCGAAGAGATACAAGGCAAGATTGATTGCTAGGGGGTTCACTCAGAAAGAAGGTATCGACTTCAATGATGTGTTCTCTCCTTTTGTGAAGCACAAATTCATTCGAATGTTGCTTTCCACAGTGGCACAGTTTGACCTTGAACTGGAACAGATGGATGTAAAGACTGCGTTCTTGTCTGGTGACTTAGATGAAACAATCTTGATGAGGCAACCTGAAGGGTATGTCGAAAAAGGGAAGGAAGATTATGTGTGCAAGCTGAATAGATCCTTATATGGACTGAAACAATCTCCTCGGCAATAGAATAGGAGATTCGACAAGTTCATGGCACACATAATTTTCATCAGAAGTCAGTTCGACCACTGTGTTTACTTCAGATTTCGACCGGGTAATTCATTTGTTATTTTATTGCTCTAAGTGGATGATATTCTAATAGCAAGCAACAATGTCGAAGATGTAATGAGGGTGGAGGCTGAACTCAATAAAGAGTTCGACATGAAGGATCTGGGAGCTGCGTCCAGGATTCTTGGGATTGACATCCGGAGAGATAGAAAGCAGTCGAAATTATGCTTATCTCAAGAGGCATACCTACGGAAGGTTGTCGAAAAGTTTGGTATGTCGAATTCAAAGCCCGTTGTGACTCCGACAAACCCTCAATTCAAGCTGAGTATAGATCAGTGTCCCAACACTGATGTTGAAAGAACTTATATGAATAGTATTCCATATGCTAACATAGTAGGTTCTTTGATGTATGCTATGGTCTGTACTAGACCCGATATAGCATATGCAATAAGTCTTGTAAGCAGGTACATGGCGAATCCTGGAAAGGCTCATTGGCAAGCATTGAAGTGGATTTTAAGGTACATAAATGGGTCTCTGAATAGAGTCCTAATTTATGGTGGAGCCTTGGGTGAAGATAGTAAAGCATCAATCGAAGGATATGTCGACTCTGATTATGCAGGTTGTATGGATTTCAGAAAATCTATCTCTAGATATGTGTTCATTATGTTTGGGACAACAATCAGTTGGAAAGCAACACTTCAGAAGGTCGTTGCCTTATCAACCACTGAAACGGAGTATATTGCCCTAACTGAAGCTGTGAAGGAAGCATTATGGTTTGAAGGTTTTGCAAAGGAGCTAAAACTTCAAGTTCGAGTTATCACTGTTAAATGTGATAATCTAAGTGTAATACACTTGTCGAAGAATTCAACCTATCATGAGAGAACCAAGCACATTGATGTGAGGCTGCATTTCGTCAGAGGGGTAATCGAGCGTGGAGAAGTCCAAGTGCTGAAGGTTTCGACAAATCATAATGTTGCTGATATGATCACCAAGACATTTCCTAGTTGCAAGTTTTTTCACTGTATGCAGTTAATAAAGCTGCATGAAGAAAGCTAGTTTCTTGATGTTATAGAGTTAGGTCCAAGGTGGAGATTTCTGAGATGTTGGGTCGAACTCTAGTATGGTCGAAGTCTGTTTGCGAGTAATGCGTGTTGTAGTCGAAGTCTGTTCTAACATGCCTTAGTCAATATTGCTAGGGTTGTTAGCATGTTGAATTGGGTCTTGCTTGTAAGCCCAATTGTTTAAGTTAGCTTATACCTTAAGTTAGTGTGTAATGGTTAATTGTTAAAAAGCCCATTAGGTTAGTGTGCTATTTTTCTTATAAATAGAATGCTAGTTTCTCAATCTTAGCATAAGGAAAAATAGAAAGATAAAATCCTAATTTCAAGAGAGAGAGGTTATTTTATTATTCTTGTATACTTGTAATCTTGTTTTGAGAAAGGAAAGAATATAAGTTTAATAACCAATCCTTGTTGTTTTCTTCTTTATTAACCCTAACCCTTGTGTGTTTCTTGATCATTAAGAAATTATTTATACTTAGTTTTAAGGTATCCGATTCACAATATGCGTCACTGTACCCAATTGAAATCAGAGTTTAGATAGGTGATTGGAACAAGGGAGAACATTAAGTATTGGAATCAAAATTGATTAGGAAAGCCACTGAGTGAGCTCATGTATATCCCACTACATAACAAACAAAGGTTGAATACTAAGGTAAAAGACTTTATTGAGGGAAACAAATGTATCATCTCGAATTTTTTTACAGGAAAATTACCGGAAGTTAGTAATAAGAATCAACCAAATCTGTAAGCCCGTTCATTTTAATTAAATTATTTAGGAATTGTTGGTGTGCCTTTATGTGGGATTGTGTCTGAGAGCGTTGGTGGGTGTTCTTAAAGTATAGGAAACCATTTAATAAATTATTGAGTTTGATAATAATATAATACAATTAATAATGATGATAATTTAATAACTATTAGTAATATTATTATTATTATTATTATTATTATTATTAATGGATGGAATAAGGGGAATTAGGGAGTTATTAGAGAAGTTGTGGGAGAAAGAGCAAAAGAACGATAAACTGCTCAGAAAACCAAATTGGAGGAAAAAGGCTGAGAAAAGAGGAAAAAGGACGTGGCTGTGGAGAAAGGAAGAACAGAAGAATTAACCGCCGGAGAGAATTGAAGGTTGTTGCAGAAGAGTCACCGGGAGAGCAAACCGGAACCGGAAGTTTAGAGTTGTCCTCAATCCAAAGGTAAGGGTGGGGTTCAATTCTATAACCGTGGGTATGATCGATTTCATGTGGGGAATTGAATCATAGGATTAATGTTCCTGTAGATAGATAAATATTAAGGATTAATGTTCCTGTAGGTCGATAAATATTAAGGATTAATGTTCCGGTAGATCGATAAATATTAAGGATTAATGTTCCTGTAGATCGATAAATATTAAGGATTAATGTTCCTGTAGATCGATAAATATTAAGGAGTAATGTTCCCGTAAGTTGAGAAAAATATTAAGGATTAATGTTCCCGTAGTAATGTTCCCGTAGTAATATTCACGTGGAAATGTTCCCGCAGTAATGTCCCCGTAGTGATATTCCCGTGGAAATGTCCCGTGGTAAAGTTCCCGTAGTAATGTTCCCGTAGGTTGAGAAATATTAAGGGTAAATGTTCCCGTAGGTTGAGAAATATTAAGGTTTAATGTTTGTCTACGCCTGCATTAGTGTTTATGTCCTTAGTTTATGTAGTAATGTTGGGAATCGGCGCCGACACGCGCTAATTTTCCATTTGTTGAGAAAAGGTTTCTATTATGATCTTACTTGATCGACTTCAGGTAGGGAATCAAATCATAGATATAGTTCCCGCTACCCGATAAATGTTAGGGACGAGGTTTTTCTGTGTAGGAATGAATGTGTTATATCGTCAGTGTTGTACGATGCTGTATGGTTGCCCTTAATGAGGCAAGATTAGTTGCCCCGTAGTTAACGAACCTTTTTAGGAACTATAATTAATTTAGTGAGTAAAAGTTGTAATGTTGTTCTTACGATAATGTGCTGAATTCTTAATTGTCGAAAGTATGTTGTTATTGTTCCCCTACATGAACAGATTGAAATGATGAATACTTGATGCATATGAAGTTGTTATGTCCCTGTTGAGAAAATGTTATTATAATATTCTCCTTGGATTATGTGGATAAGTTGTAGTTATATTACCCGTATGAAGGTATATGAAATTGTATTGAGTTCTTATTTGTAGTAATGATGTTGTCAGTTGTTCTCTGACATAAAAATGCTGTTGAGTTCTCAATTGTAGAGACGAGGTTGTTTTTAATTGTTCTCTGTGAAAATGTGTTAGAGTCTTATTTGTAGGAACGATACTGTTGGTAGTTCTCTGATATGAATAGATTGAAGTGGTGAGTACATGATGTATGCGAAATGTGATGTTTCTGTTATGGATAATTGGTTGTAGGCGTGATGCCTTGTTGCACGGTTGTTGCACAGTTGTTGTTGTTGTGTTATAGTCCATAATAGTTGCATCTCATAGCATATCATTTGGCCTGGATTGGCG
This sequence comes from Lathyrus sativus, assembly GCA_963859935.3. Taxonomy (NCBI): domain Eukaryota; kingdom Viridiplantae; phylum Streptophyta; class Magnoliopsida; order Fabales; family Fabaceae; genus Lathyrus; species Lathyrus sativus. Next base: position 246,518,746 of record OZ012737.1, on the reverse strand, counting down.
ACAGTTGTGTCTTTAATAACAAAATAAAATGATTGTGGAGAGTTGTCTCCCGAATTATTGTAGAGTGTTGTCTCCCGAATTATTGTGGAGTGTTGTCTCCCGAATGATTGTGGAGAGTTGTCTCCTGAATTATTGTGGAGTGTTATCTCCTGAATTATTGTGGAGTGTTGTCTCCCGAATTATTGTGGAGAGTTGTCTCCCGAATTATGGTGGAGTGTTGTCTCCCAAAATGGTACCACATGCATATACACAGTTGAGTCGCATTGTTGAGTTGTGTTGTTGAGTTGTTTTGATGAGTTACTGAGTTATGATGATAATTGTTGTGGTTATGAATACCGAATTGTTGCGGTTTAATTATTGATAATATTTTGCGAACTGCTGGAGTTATAATGCTGTGATAATATTCTGACATGACTTTTATCATGCCTTATGTTATATTGTTGATATCTCACCCTTTACGTTGTATGTTACCTCCGTTGGTGGTAATTTGCAGGTAACTCGGAAGAACGTGTCGCTTTATGTTTAAGGTCGTTGGTTGCTCTGATACGTAGCACTCTGGGGGGGATGAACGATTAATGTTATTGTTTAATTGAATTCCTTGTTGCTGAATTTTATTAAGTACTATGGCGAATAGATTGGTTGTTTCCGATAATGCCAAATGTTGCTTGGATGCATAGTTGTTTTAGTGAATTGATGCAAGATAATTACTTGCTGAATTTTAATGGAGTTTTGTTGCAAATTTCATGGTCTTGCTTTAATCATGCTACATGTTGGAAATGTTTTATATTCCGCTGCAAATTAATAAGATGCCTTGTAATCAAAATGTTAATCAAGTTATTGTTGCATGTTCATCCAAGCTTCTGTGCTATGTATCATTACTAAATGCATGTTGTTTAATGGAATTGTGAAAGGTATGTTTCTGTGAGTTGAAATTGTAACGCCCAGAATTTGCTGATGTGACGGTCGTCACAACTTCCTTACGATTGTCATGACTATTACGGTCGTGACAGCCCCTTACGACCGTCATGTTTACAAAATTTGTTGCACTCTGATTCTGTTTTCCTTAATTATCCGTCGGGTTAGATTGGGGTATTACAATAGTGATATCAGAGCAGGTCGGTCCGTCCGGCTAAGTTGTTTGATGTTGTGTATTCCCTGGTATGCGACATGTGTGTGAAAACACTGTCGGTACATGTTTTGTTGTGGAACCTTTGTCTGCAGAAGTGAGAATGATTCAAATGGGGGAGAAGCTTGTGCTTCTCCAGGATGCTGCAAGTGTGGAGTTGTAGCTCGGTGTGTGGTTGAACGCTCTTATAGTTTGGCAAAGATGGTTTATACCCCATCATGATTTTCGGCTGTCTATTGACAAATTGAGGAACTGATCACCCTTAATCTCTTGTTGATAGTAGTTGGGATTGTGTTGGATAGGATAGACGTGTCTTGCAAGCTTAGATGGCGTGAGCAGCGAATTGTCTTGAGTTAAGCTAAGTGTTTAAGAATTGTTTTGATGAGTCGGTGTAGGATGATGCCGAGATGTTTAATTTTGATGGAAACTGTGAGTGTTGATGGAAGTGGAGAAGTTGGTGGTTTACCAGTTAATTGTGATTGCCCAAAAACTTTCCTGGCGAGATAGTGATATACATCCAAGAAGTGAAGTGGAGTTGTGATCGACTTAGTTACAGAAACTAGTCTGATATTGAGAGCTCTATATTATATGTCTGTTTGGATGGTCAAAGAACTAAATTGATTGAGTAGCTTTGAGACTTGTGTCTGGTGTGTGTATTAAGGCAGCAGATTGTGAGGTCAAGTAGATTAAAGGTGGGCAGTGACTTCTGATGATTATTAAAGAAAGTAATATGTGGAACACAATATTGGTATAATTAGACCTTTAAATATTCCAAGAGTTGAAGATGTGTCGAATGACCTTCTAGGTGTGAAATTGTTGTCGTGCGTCGAATTCCGATATCGCAGCTTTTTACGGAATCAATGTTTTTACGGATGAAAGTTGGAATAGATTACGCCGTTGTGTCGGGTAATATTAGGCCGTGATCGAGTATGCTGTTTTATCGAATTTGATTGATTTTTTGTAAGTTTTTGCATTTTTGGAGATTTGAGGGTTTAAGATTCGGATGGAAATCGGAAGTCGTACAATTCACGTTTGATGGTTCTAAATCACTAATATATGTTTGGTATGAATGAGTATGTGGTTGTTTCGAAGAAAATAATTGAATCGGTCGGATTTTCGTGCGAAAATGCTCAAACCCGTAGCAGTCTTTATGCAGAAAAATTCTGTTTTGGAAAAACTTCGAAAATTCATAACTCTTGAACCATATGTCAGTTTTGACCCCTGTTCGAAGCGTTGAAAAGCTAACGAGGTGCTCTTTCTAGGAAAAATTTTCTTGAGGCCTGTACCTGGTTCAGTTATAGCAGAAAATTGAAAACATACCGTGTGCTGATTTTTGCCGAACCCGACAGGACCATTTGTTGTATTTTGTGATGCCTTGTTGATATGATTGGGAGATACGCTAAGTGAAACTTCAGCGAGTTTTGGTTATGCTTTAAGGGAACTTGAAGTACATAAGAGGAATCATATGATAAGTGATTTAGAGTTGGTTGTTGTTGTGGTTGTGCCGGAGTTGGAAGCTTCAATTAGTTAGTTTGAGATTTGATATGTTTGGTGACCTCAAGAGCTTAAGGCATTGATTTGATTTGGAAGAGTTGAATATGAGGCATAGAAAATAATTGGGACTCCGGAATGGATTATGGTTTCGGATTGAATTACCATTCGGGGAAATCAAAACATGGTAGCTTATGCATTGACTTGGAAATCCTTGCATATGCCGATGATGGTGGTGGAAAGAGTTAGGAATGATTGAGAAATTTTGTGATATGAGTTTAGTTTGTGAAGAGAATTCTTATGAAGTTTAGCTTAGTATGTTGGACCTTACTCGTAGTATTCCTAATGAGATTCGATAAGGTCAGGACTCTGGTTTGAGTTGGTAGATTGGTTGAATCTGAGGAATTAAAGTCGAAGGGATGATTTTCAGATTAATGGAAATGGTATCATGAGATGTCGTGATAGAGTTGTGTTCTAGATATTATTGAATGGAATAAGAGTATTGAGGTAGATGGAGTATCCATCCCGGTGCTATGAAGATGTAACCGAATTTGAGGAAATTATTTTGAAGGCTATAAATGGAGAGATAAGTGGTTGAGTTTGTATGTGCTGATTAGACTTGTTGGAAGTCGAAGAATAAACGCCAGAGACCGTTGACTCTGATGCAACCGTTGAATATTCCAGAGTGGAGATCGGATAGTATTCCCATGGATTTTGTGTTGGGTTTTCCGGAGAATTTGAGGGATATGATTTTACTTGGGTGATTTTGGATAGAATGACTAATTTGGCTCTTTTCCTAACAAGTGAGATTAATCATTCTATGTTGAAGCTACCTGAGATTGTGCAAGAGACGACTGAAAAGATCCAAAGGATCCAAGAAAGACGTGTTCTAAGAGTTACGATAGTAACTGGTGTTGGTCGAGCTTGAGGTCTCGGGAGCACACTATGTTTTGTTGATCTGTAGCAGAGTGGCGTAGTGGAAGCAGGGGAAAATAGCAGGTTAGACTGTTTTACCGCTGTCACTCGTGGGAATTTACATGATGTGGTATGTGCCTAAGTTGAAGAAGTACATTGATTCGGATGGATGGTGTACAAGTGAAAGGTAATTTGACTGTTGAGGCGTTTCTAGTTCAGGTGGATGAACGAGAAGCAACTTCGAGGTGAAGAGATTGCTTTGGTGAAAGTGGTCTGGTGGGGAGCTGTTTGATTGAGGTAATTTTGAGGACGAAATTCTTTTAAGTAGGGGAGAGTTGTAACGCCCGTTCATTTTAATTAAATTATTTAGGAATTGTTGGTGTGCCTTTATGTGGGAGTGTGTCTGAGAGCGTTGGTGGGTTTCCTTAAAGTATAGGAAACCATTTAATAAATCATTGAGTTTGATAATAATATAATACAATTAATAATGATGATAATTTAATAACTAGTATTATTATTATTATTATTATTATTATTATTATTATTATTATTATTATTATTATTAGTGGATGGAATAAGGGGAATTAGGGAGTTATTAGAGAAGTTGTGGGAGAAAGAGCAAAAGAACGATAAACTGCTCAGAAAACCAAATTGGAGGAAAAAGGCTGAGAAAAGAGGAAAAAGGACGTGGCTGTGGAGAAAGGAAGAACAGAAGAATTAACCGCCGGAGAGAATTGAAGGTTGTTGCAGAAGAGTTACCGGGAGAGCAAACCGGAACCGGAAGTTTAGAGTTGTCCTCAATCCAAAGGTAAGGGTGGGGTTCAATTCTATAACCGTGGGTATGATCGATTTCATGTGGGGAATTGAATCATAGGATTAATGTTTCTGTAGATAGATAAATATTAAGGATTAATGTTCCTGTAGGTCGATAAATATTAAGGATTAATGTTCCTGTAGATCGATAAATATTAAGGATTAATGTTCCTGTTGATCGATAAATATTAAGGAGTAATTGTTGCACCCTAAAATTTGCTCAACCTACTTCACTTGGTTTATGTTTCAATTGCATTGTCATTTGCATAAAAAGTCATGTACATAGTCTAATCATTTGCATAGCATAGCATAGCAAGCCATCCAGCAAGGGACCAAATGCAATTCTTATCTCTATGAGCATATCAAGAGGTTCTTACTCAAATTCAATCTTAGCTAAGTCATCAGAAAGAAATTGAAGTTTGAGAAGTTAGTGGACCAAGCAGTGGATCTATCTCCTATCTTGAGGGTATTTGAAGATCATCAGAGAAGTTGTGAGCTATGAATTGAAAGCATGGAATGTGTACAGACATCATGGAAGACCTAGAGGGTCATTTTGAAAGTGAGACAAGTCATTGATGTGCTTACAAGAGCTGCAGTTGAAGACAGTCAACTAGGGTTTCATCTGGGTCAACCCTGGGTCAACCCTAGGTCAAATGCTTGATTGAAGGGCATCAAGGCCTGTTTGAAGGGTGTGGGGATGCCTCATTTGACATGTGGATATGGATGTGGTGTTGTTCCAAGGAGAAATCAAAAGAAATCAAGAAGAAGAGAAGTTTCTGAATTAGGGTTTCTGTGTAAAATCCCCTGATTTAGGGCAAACTTCCAAGCAAGATAATTCAAAATTAAAGCTTCAAATGGATCCTTGGCCAACATGAAACTTGTAGAGTATCTAAAGACCTTTAATTTGAGTGGTGGAAGGCATCAAGGAGATTTATAGAACCCAAGTTATGGTTCTTGCAAGTTACAGGTCATCAGAGGCATCTGAAATTTGTCTGTGAAAGTTACTTGACTTCCAAGCAACTTTTACCCCTCAAGGAGCTTTCAAATGGATTTCTGGCCAACATGAAAGTTGTTCCTCATGATCTTAGATTTCTAGAAAGGTATAGTATGCCTTCATCTGATTTGTGGAACTCTACTTATGACCTTGGCAAGCCAAGGGCATTTTGGTCATTTGGAAATTATAGGTCATTTCAAGCATATGGCCATATCTCCTACTTCCAAGCTTCAAATGGAAAAACCTTCAACATCAAAGTTGCTTAGAATGATGTTTTAAGGCTAGTAGGGTGGTCATGAGATGTTGGAAAGGCTCATAGCAAAAAGTGATAAAAATGGCCTAAAAATGAGGCATAAGTTAATTCAAGTGAAATGGAAAATCATAAAATCCAAGCTATAAACCCTAACCATGTCATATGATAGGTCATTTTGACTCCAAAGGACATTTTGAGAACAATGGTTCAGCCACAATTTTGATTTGAGGCTTATATTTTGGGGTTGTTTTGTAATTTGCTTGCTTGCATAATGGCATATCAAACCAAAACAAGGAAAAGCTTAATGAATAAGGGAAATATGCATTGTACATTGTCCTAAATCTCATGTAAGGAGATATTCAAGTTAATTACTCAAATTGCAAGGGTTTTTCTCATGATATATCATATGGTGAGAATGGAAATGCAAAATATCATGGCATGGAAAATTCAAGTTCTTACTAGATTGATCTAGATGGTTCTAGGCATTTCCAAATCAGTCTATATATTGATTATAATCTCTATTGGTGAAAGGTTGGTGATTGTTGATGTTAATGGTGGTAGAGAATAGAGATTGAACCAAAATTCTCCATTTTGCAAATTGTATTGAAACTTCATCTTTCTCTTCATTACCCTTCCATTTTTCTACACAAATCATCACCACAAACATCCCTGAGTATGTTCATGCTAGCTTGAGGTTCCATTGTTGATGAATTGAAGGAGTTCCAAGTGAAGTTGCAAGGGAGCAAAAGGGATTGGATCTTGAGATTCAAGCCATTTCCATCTAATCTTGTGCAAGCAGAGGATTGTTCATCACCTAAAGGCTATTCTTGAGGATCTACAAGGCCTGAGTCGAAGCTTTTCTCCACCTACCATTGCAAGAGTCAAGGTAAGCAAAACCACTTCCACACTCTGATTTAGGCATGGCTAGGGTTAGTTCTTGTTGTGAAACCATTAGAGACCATTAGGTGATTCATTTGGATGAGTTTAAGACTAATTGGTGAGGTTTCTTCCATGGTGGTTAATTCTTGATGAAGCTAGAATGATTGATTTAGGGAGTTATAACGCACAATTTTTGGCTAGTTTTAATGAGCATGACATAAGGATCAATTATATATAAAGATTGTTGAGTTTTGTGATGGTTGAAAACTGATGAAGTTTTGGATTCATGGAGTTGTACCATTCGGTTGGGAGGATTTATCGTGTTTCAATGAAATCCAAGGGCATGGTTGTATTCTACGTGAAAAATAGAGCAAAATTGGTTCTTGGATCGTGGCATTTGGTGGAATATCGAAGTCACACGAAGAGGATGAAGTTGTGTGCATGGGAGTGTTTTTTCATGGCTTCTACAAACCCTAGGTGTCCAAAGGTTGAAGATGAAGTGGTATCCGTCAGATCACGCATGGAATGTTGACTGAAAAAGACCATCCAACGGTCCACGTTCAAAACGCGAATGGAGGGAAAAGCTGGGCAGCAAAACGCTGCGTTTTGTTTAATGAACCAGCGTGGGCTTAGTGCAACGTTGCTTTCCACACACCCCTTCCAAGGCCCAATTGGAAATGAACTTACTTTACCTGCTATTTACACCGCTATTCCATCTTTTTCTTTAGTTTTTTTTATGATTTTTCTGATAAAAGCTGGGCCCAGGCGCGCCTCGCTATGCGCATCCCACCTTCTGGGCCCATCATCATTTTCAACTGGATTTTATTTCTTCTTGCACCCCCTCATCATTTTCATATTATAATTCACTCCAAATTTCTTCAAACTTAAAAAATTCACATAAAAATGAAAAAACATTATTTTTTAATGAGATTTTTTTTCCCATTTTCTATTTTTTGTCAAGAAAAATATGAAAACATAAAATTGTCACTTTACTTCATTTTCATATTTTTTTGCATATTTTTACATTTAATAGCTTTGTTTAATTCTTTTAGTTGATGTCATCATTTGTTGAATTTAGTTTAAGAGCTTCCCTTAGGATTTTTACCCCATTCTTTTTAGTACAACTAGATATGGATATTAGGTGTCCCCTGGTTTTATACCATAATTTCTAGGGCTTTATTTTAGGTAGTTTAGTTAGAAACTATTAGGATAGTCAATTAGGGTTGTGAATATGGCATAGGTGTAACAAAATAATTTTCTTTTGGGTTTTTAGACTGAATTAGGACCTGGGACTATAGGGGTATTGAGGGTAAGCATAATAGATCCCTTAGAATAAATAGTAGAATTTTCCTCATTGTATTAATACTATTAGTATATTTCTGTTATTGTTTGATTGTGTGGGGTATTGGGCCTGCTTGGGGTTTGGGTTTGAGCTGAAGACTTTGTTGATGAAGCCATTGAAGAAAAAAGGAATGAAGACCCAGTTCAAGAGTTGATGAAGATTGTAGCCTGCTTGTAGCTGATGAAGATTATAGGCACTAGGAGCTAGGTAGAGCTCTAGAATAGGAACTTGATTCACAAACATGGAAGGCCTTGTTTGCCTCCATTCTTTCTCTATGATTCAAAGTCTCTTTTAAATACCCACCTCCTTCCTTTGGAAGGATTAGTGAATGTATTTAAAAGATAGAACTTTTGAGAGAAAACTGTCTGTATCATGTTAACAGTCAGTAGGCCACCCTTGGTAGGCAACTGACTGCTTAACATCCAATTCATCCTGTTAACTGTTGCTCATCTTGGAGAGCGAGACTTGAAGAAAAGCCCTGAAAGATTGAAGATGGAGACCTTGCTTGAAGGCTGTGAAGATGAAGACTGATGCTTGCTTGAAGCTTGTAGATGGTTGAAGATGACTTGAAGATAGATGTTGATGAAGCTTGCTGTGCAGGGTTGCTGTTTGCTGTTTATTTTTGTTGTTTATAATTTTTGATGTATTGTTTGAATTTCCCTGACTGTATTGTTTGCCATTTAATCTGTTAGGTTGAAAGCGAATTTTGTTCGCTTTTGCCTGTTGTTTTCTAGGTTCGAGGTTGAGTGAGACTCCCTTGCCTCGCTTATATTGTTGCATTCATGCATATTTTACTGTTTTATTGTATCTGTTGTTCTGTTTCCGTTTATCCCCTTAGGATCTCTGTTTCTCTCTGCGCAAGAGAGGAGCATGATAGACATTAGTGTTGCACCCCAAAATTTGCCCAACCTTTTCTAACCTAGGTTTATGTTTCAATTGCATAGTCATTTGCATTGTCATCATGTACATAGTGTATTCATCTGCATAGGCAAGCTATCTTAATCAGGGGATCAAGTGCTGTTCTTATTTCAAGAGGTATATCCAAGGGTTTCATTCATATTCAAGACTACTCAGGTCATCAGGGAAGAATTTGAGCTTTGAAGAGCTGTCAGGTTGATCAGTGAATTCTCTCCTATCGTGAGGCTAGTGGGGGATCATCAGAGGAAATGTAAGCTATGAGCCAAGAGCATGAGGTGTGTATGGATGTTATGAAGAGTCTAGAGAATCATTTTTGAGGAGAACCAAGTCATTTGAATGATTGCAGGAGCCTCAGTTGAAGTCAGTCAACTAGGGTCAACACTGGGTCAATTCTAGGTCAAAGAAGTGTTTTGAAGGGTATCAAGGATCATTTGAAGAATGGGGGATTCATTATTTTCTATATGGATATGGATATGATGTTGTGATAAAGAAAAATCAAAAGGAGTCAAGGAGAACTGGAGTTACTAAATTAGGGTTTCAGTGTAAAATCCCCTGATTTAGGTCAAACTTCAAGGCAGTGTAGCTCAAGATGCAAGCTTCATATGAATTCTTGGTCCACATGAAACTTGTATAGTATCTTCATAGATTTAATTTGAGGGGTGGAAGTCATCAAGATGATTTACATAACTCAAGTTATGGCTCTTGCAAGTTACAGGTCATCTGAGGGCACTGAAATTTGTCTGTGAAAATTGTCTGTATTCCAAGCAACTTTTGACTTTCAAGGGTACTTCAAATGGATTTCTAGCCAACATGAGAATTGTTCCTTATTGTCTTAGATTTCTATAATGGTATGGTATGCCTTCATATGATTCATGGAACTCTACTTATGGTCTTGGCAAGCAAAGGGTATTTTGGTCATTTGAGGATTACAGGTCATTCTTAGTATATGCCTAAAACTCATACAAGGAAGCTTCAAATGAAAAACTTCACAACATCAAAGTTGTTCAAAATTGGATTTTAAGGCTAGAAAAGAAGGTTTGAAAGTTTGGAAAAGCTTAGAGCATGGAATTTTAAAATTGGTGCAAATGACTTGAAAATGGCTTATAAGTTGAAAAAGTTGAAATGAAAAATTGGTTTGGGAGATCTACAAATCCAATATGGGTCATCCAATATACCAAATTGATTCCAAACATCATTTTAAAGACATTGGTTCAGCCACTTTTTTGAGTTAGGGTTTAAAAATTGGACTTGCTTTGTATTTTTGTTACTTGCATAATAAGGCAAGTATAGAAAACTTGGCACAAGATGAATTTTCAAGGCAAGGAGCTTACATACACTTCCCATATCTCATGTAAGGAGATTTTGACATAAGTTTGGAAAGGTGCAAGCATGAGATAAGAGATATTCAAAGTATCATGGCATGAGAAGTTCATGAAATTTCCACAACTTTCTAGAATCCTCCAAGATTATTCTAGAAACCTCTAAGTTTGTTAATCATCATCTATATATTGGATTGAGATCATTAAGAGTAAAGGTTGGTGATAGTTGATGTTGAATCCATTTGCAAATCATATTGAATTTTTTCTCTTCACCATTTTTTCCATTTTTCCCACACTTTCACATTTTGGAATTTCCATTTTTTTCAATCTTTTTTTTCTCTCACTTTCCATACTTTTTCTCTTCACCAATCAATTACACAACAATTATAGAGATGGTTCATCATTTTTTTTGAGAGAATTGGAGCAAGAGGAACCTTGTAGTAACATGAAAACGTGGTGAAAACTCAAATTCCAATTTTCACTTTTTCATCAATTCAAGACTTGTCAAGGCTTCAAACATATTCACCAAGTATTGTTGAGTGATTCTACATCATTTTCTCAAAGAATTGGTGATCGAGTGAAGCTCCATAAGCCATTTTTCGGAGGTATAAAGAATTCGACATAACTCATGATTTATGAGTCTTTCTTGCATTGTTGTTGTTGCATTACATTGCTCTCATCTCCTACATGGATTCTAGTACACAAAAGATGGGTTTTATGACAATTTTTGGTTCTTGAGTTTTTCTTGAGGTGCCACGTTTTGGGAGTTAGAGAGAGTTTCAAGAAAATCTAAGACCATATTTGGATTCCTTGATTTTTTTTCCTTCAAGTTTGACCAAAATTTTGTGCGAAACGGATAATTATTGATGGAGTTATGGTGCTTCAAAGTAGCAAAAAACTCATGTTCATGGGGCTGCGGGTTACTATTCACAAAGTTGAAAATTTTGATTTGGAGAAGAAGGTGTTAACACCGTCGGATGCATTTCCAAGTCAAGGTTTCTTCCATTCATCCAACGCCTCTCACTGCGCCACGTAATCGGCCACATAAGCCTCATGCCACTTTTATTTATTCTCACTATTTCTCTTGTTTTCTCATGTGTTCATGCTATTCCATATGTTCTTTTATTTTTCTGTTTTATATGCTGACTTCAAATAATCATAAAAAAATAGGAAAATTAGTCTTTTTGATCCCCATTTTTTTGTGCTGAATCTTTAAGATGTCTAGGATTTAAAAAAACTGGAATTATAATTTTACCATGTTTTGACATTTTCTTTGGATTTTTTACATTTGGGTCGTCAAAAAAAGGCCAATGCTGGTGCTATCATTTTGTTGAATTTCTTTGACCTATCAAAACACAATTTAAATGTCAATCCTTTTGCAGGGATCTCATACACACTTTGAGGTATTCTGATATATTTTTGTGGGAATTTTATTGTACCATTTTAATTGGTTTTGGATGCTTTCTTTAACATGCTCCACTTTAATCTTTCCTTTGGTATACATGAGATATCTTGCAATGTTTTCATCTTGTTTGACCATTTATCTTTGGATATTTTTGTGGTATCTCTCACCCCTGGTTTGTGGCTTGATGTAGGGCATTGGAGATTTTTATTTGAATTTTTTAGCACCTTTTGCTATTTTTCTTATGTTTTGTAATCGAACTTGTAATTTGGACTTCCGAACGGACTTTATTTTTGTTAAGGCTCCAACGGCCGATTTGTGTTTGCGTGGTGAACGCCGTGGCTTATATTTCTTATTGTAGATAGGTTAGAGGTATTGGAAGACCATTAGGTGGCTGTTATTTGTATGTGTAGCTTGCCCGATTATCGACTTGTTTGCATGATAGCACGTTGCGATTCCAAATAGTGGATTACGCGTTTCATTCGGAGTTTTCACTCGATTCTTTGCATATGATCACTTGATATTTTCTTATTCCATCCATGAATGGGCTTGAGGTTGAGATGAACCTTCCTCCCTCCTTTGCATTGCATTTACCATTGCTATATTCATGTTCACTTGTATGCGGTTATTACTTGTATTTCCGTTTCTTCCTTTCGTTTCCTTTCCCGTAGGACTTCCATTCTTCCTTGTTCAAGGGAGGATGTGATAGACATTAGGAGTTAACTCATGCATGATAACATTAGGGTAGATTTTATTCCCTTTTAACCCTAGGATTTGTAGAGTGTCATCTCTTCTTCCTTCAAAACAACAGAAAAACATTAATAAAGGTTATAACAGAGATTAACTCATTTCTTCCGTCAAAAGATTTGAACAGACATCAACCTTTTTGCAATAAGAAAACCCTTGTTTAAGGTGAGATTTTTCATAAAAAACACTTGAACAGCTTGTGTCGGGCGTAGCCCGAACTACGTTTGCTCTGATCTTCCATGCAGTATGGAAGTACGTAGGCATAGGATGCGATATCCTAGCGAGCAACCTTCACCCATCTTTCCCCCGTAGTTAGGCGAACTACGTTGACTCTGATTTCTCGTTCCAGACGGGAATACGTAGGCATGAAGTGCGATGCTTTTCCGAGTCATGTTTTCTTTTCTTTCCAGCCCTCATCCTTTAGTTTAGATAGAAGTGTAATCCGTACAACCAAGCAAGCGTGGATCCCGTCGAGTACGACGGACGTGAGGGGTGCTAATACCTTCCCCTTGCGTAACCGACTCCCGAACCCAGGTTTTAGTTGCGATGACCATACCTTTCCCTTTTTCGTGAGGTTTACTTCGAGCGTTTCCTTTCCCTCCGTTGGGATAAATAACGCACGGTGGCGACTCTTCTGTTCAGCCGGCGCCGATTTTCGCAGTAGCGACAGCTGGCGACTCTGCTGGGGACTGCGATAGTTCCCTATACGAGTCTCGCCTTGGGTTTTTTCCTAGCTGTTTGGGGTCATCCCCAGCAGCTGGTGACTCTGCTGGGGATGATCGTCCCCTGGCTGCTAAGGACTGCGATAGTTCTTATGCATTTGGGATCCAACGTCCCTTAAGAGAGTCAATCCTAACGCTTGTTTGCCCGTCGAGGAATTTGTATGGATTTACGTTTCTGTATTTACCTTTCAGCATTATATTATCATTATTATTGCTGTATTGTGGGGTTGTGACGGGTGTTCCATGATGGAGAGATAAGCCGAACCTGGGCTTGAGTGCACCTAGACTTAGAGTAGAGATTAGTGGGCGCGCACGTGCTTTGCATGTCCTAGTGTCCCGCGAAATCTACGCTCAGACGAGGTTCTTCTGGTTGGCCTCCTGTCCTGCCCTTTGGGTGGCTCGGGTTGCTGGTTAGTTGGATTGTCGACTCTGGGGACCGATCATTTGGAAGTTGGCTAAGTGAGGCCTCTTCAGGATGTGATGATGCCACTCCTTCTGGGAATCTTATCGTCACTCCTGAAAGTCTGTGACGCCGACGACCGCATAGGATGCCATACTTTGTCAGTTACTAGGACATCCACCTGTGAGAGGGTTTGGGGTTATGCAGGTAACTAGACCTTCAGATAACCGGTTATTTCTCGATCAGAGATCCTGGGTATTTATGGATATTTGTGAGGTCTATCAGAGACCAGTCTGAGTTTTGATTTGAGGTCTATCCGAGACCAGTCTGAGTTTTGATTTGAGGTCTATCAGAGACCAATCAGGGTTATGGTTTGAGGTCTGTCAGAGACCAGTTGGAGTTATATTATGGGTCTATCAGAGACCAGTGTGGAGCTTTATATTGGGTTTATCCGAGACCATGATTTGAGACCTTCGATATGATTCAGGCTTCTCGGCTACAGCACTTGGTCCCTGTTGCATGTTGCTTGCATTGCATTGTTTACATGATCATTATCATTGCATCCCATTAACGTGTGTCTGTGCTGCAGGTGCATTTGCATATCCCCGAGTTCTAGTGTCTGGACTTCTGAGTATTGATTATGGAGGGTTTGAGGATGACAGTTGCCTACAAGCTACCTATTCTTGATATTACTCCACTCCTGGGTCTGATTTCTCTGGCAGGTGAGGACGTCCGTAGAAGCTTCAGGCAGAGTTACGGACGGCTGTTGAGTTTGGTTTGCAGATCCACCGACGATGAATTGAACGGGCTATACACGCTGATGCAGTTCTATGACCCGGCTTTGAGATGCTTTACATTTGCAGACTTCATTTTGGGACCAACCATGGAGGAGTATGTGGGGTTTACTGAGCTGCCAGTGCAGAATGCGGTTCCCTTTATTCACTCTGCCGCTGAACCTAAGTTGGAGGATCTAGCCAAAGTCTTGCATATGGATGCTTCTGAGTTGTTGATAACTTCTTGGCGAGGGGTTCCGGGTTTCTCTCTTCAGTTTCTGGTTGGTAAGGCTCAAGAGTACGCCAAGAATGGGTGTTGGGTGGTCTTTAACGCTATTTTGGCTCTATGCACTTACGGGATCGTGCTGTTTCCCAATTTCCCAAACTTCGTGGACATGGATGCATTTCATCTGTTTGCTGCTGGTAACCCAGTACCTACACTGATCGGGGACTTTTATCATTCGATGCACTACAGGAATGAGAACAGGAGAGGCAAGAATGTCTCTTGTTACGTGCCTCTGCTGTATATGTGGTTCAAGAGCCATCTTCCTTCGAAGGGACTTTTTGTGGATAGTGCGACCACATCTAACTGGCCAGAGCGGATGATGAGGCTGTCTTCTACAGATATCAAATGGTTTGATCGAGACCTGCTGGGGTCCGAGCTTATTGTCAGTTGTGCTGGGTATCCTAATGTTCCGTTGATAGGGAGAAAAGGGTGCATCAACTACAACCCATCTTTGCTCGTCCGTCAGTTTGGATATGCGCTGAAGAGCCCACCTCAGGAGGATGAAGTACAGGAATCTCTGTACTTCACAGGTGATTTGAGCGGAGAGCTACTAGCCAAGCTTCGGCATGCCTGGACGCGTATTAACCGAAAAGGGAAACCGCTGTTGGGGAAGAGTGATTGCCAGGCGTATGCACCCTACAAAGTTTGGATTCAGGAGAGAGCCAGACAGATATTGATGCCATTTCCAGCTGCTCTGATTCCTGTTTATATTCCGGTGGAAGAGCCAACCACTGTTTCCAGGGAGGTCTACGAGCAAGTGGTGAAGGAAAAGGAAGCTCTGTTGGTTGTTAATGAAGATCTAGAAAGAGAATTGGCCCAGGTTCGAAGTGAGAAGAACGAAGCTGCGTACTCCCTTCAGCAACAAACTGAGATGGTAACTTTGTTGAAGACTAAGTTGGTCAAAGAAAAGGAGAAGCGGGAACGCCTGGGACAAGACTTTAAGAGCTCTCATGACATGATGGAAGCTAAGAATAAGTCGTTGGACATCGCTCATCGAGAGATCGCTTCATTCAATAAGACATGGAATGCCACCCTTACTAACAACAAGGAACGGGAGGATAAGTTGAAGCAACAGATCGCCGATCTTCAGAACCAATTGAAGGCCACTAGGAGGCAGCACGAAGAAGAAGTCATGACTAGATATGCCCTTCAAGATGCACTGAAGCAAGTAGAGGCCCGCAGAAAGGAAGCTCGGTCCCAGAAGAGGAAGCTAGATGAGTGCTTTAGTGAAGGCGTATGGGAAGAGTCCATCGACGACTTGCGGCGAGTTCTTAAGCAGAGGAGTCTACTCATAGAGGGATTGCTTGTCCAGCCTGATCATCCCAAGACAAAGAAGTTGTTAAGGGATTATAGGGATTATGGGCATACCTGATTTGTTCATGCTTTATTGTACGCTGACCATCACCCGGTTTGTGGGTTGAGGTCATGCTTTTGTTCGTCTTGTGATACATTGGTGTTATACTTTTGCCTTTGAAGGCCTGTTCAATACATGAGTTGTTTTCCCTTCTGTGATTGAATTTCAACTTCTTGCAAATGTTCGTCACGACACTGTCACGGCGCTGCCCTGTATCGAACGTATTAACACTAGAATCGGGGAATGATAATCCCTAATGCACAGACGCGCATTGCATTTTGCATACATCCTCATATTTTGCATTACAGGTTTATGATCCAGGTATCTTATCTCCCGCATATTGCAGGTATTTTCAGGATTGAAGAAAAGCGGGTCCACCGTTACTTTACAAGAATCAACCAGAAGAAGATCATGGATGCCATGCAGCTTGAAATGCAAGAGATGCGTGACAGGATGGCCCTGTTCATGCAAACCATGGAGACTATCGCCAAAGGGCAGGAACAGTTGCAGAGTCTGGTACAGCCGTTGGTTGCTCGTGCTGAGATCAACGGCACCCCGCGTGGTGAAAATGTGGCTAACTCTCCCAGGGTTGAAAATCATCAAAGTGCTGATCACATTCAAGTCGCTGGGCTGAACAACGGAGAAGCTGGTCCTGCTGGTGGGAACGGAAACACCGGTAACACTAACGGAGATACTGCAGGAGTGTTCATAGGGAACGTCAACCAGGGTTTCAACTTGGGTGCGGAGAACGTCGGGCTGAATGGCGGCAATGGTAATCAGGGCTTTCAGGGTATGAATGTGGGATATGGCAATGTGGCTGGCGCCAAAACTGGATACGGAGACCATGGTTATGGTAACGCAGGATATGGAATGGGTATGAACAACGGCCAGGATATGGGCAACCTGAGGGGTAACCCCGGGTACTTCCAAGCAGGTCTGGGCCGTAACGCTGGACATGCTGCATATGAAGAGATACCTCGTTGGGAAGATCATCAGGAAGACATTTTCTCCGGTCATAATGAAGGCTACGGGAGGCCTACAGGGGACAGCCTCCGCATGAGATTGTTGGAAGAAAAGGTAAATGGTCTGGCTAATCAGAACGCTGTGGGACTGGATATGTCCAACATGGGATTGGTACCGGGGCTGAGGGTACCTCTGAAATTCAAAGCGCCATCTTTTGATAAATATAGAGGCGACACGTGCCCGAGGGTGCATGTCCGTTCATTTTACAGAAGGATGTCCGCGTATTCAGACGACGAAAAGATGCTTATGCACTTTTTCCAAGACAGCTTGTCAGGGCCGTCATTGGAGTGGTACATGAGCCTGGAGCCAACACAGATCAGAACTTGGAAGGAATTGGCGGAAGCTTTCGTGAAGCACTACCAATACAACAGCAATCTCGCTCCTAACAGAGTTCAGTTGCAAAGCATGTCCCAGAAGCCCATGGAAAGCTTCAAAGAGTACGCCCAGAGATGGCGTGACCTGGCTGCGAGAGTACAACCACCTATGGTCGAGAGGGAAATGATGGACTTGTTCGTAGGGACATTCTCAGGGATGTACTATGACCGGCTGCTCAACTTCTCAATGAGTACCTTCTCCGAGCTGATCCTGATGGGGGAGCGTATAGAGAACGGGATAAAAATTGGTAAGATTCAACCGGGAGAATCTGTTTCAGCTGGAAGCAACAGGAAAGCCTTCGGTGGTAAAAGGCAAGATGATGCTAATGCGGTGTATAACGTTCAGCGGAGAAATAGGAATCAGAATCGGCGTCCACAACCTCAGGTTGCAAGTGTGACTATTCCGGGACCACAACAACAGCAGGCTCAGCAGCAGCCTAATCAGAATCAGAGGAGGTTTCAGGCTCCAAGACCGAGGAGGGTATTTGAGGTACCGCCAGTATCGTACGCAGAGCTCCTTCAGAATCTATTGAAGTTACAGCTAGTTGAAAAGAGAACCTTGGCGCCGCCGACTGGCACGCCACCAGTAGGGTACGACATCAACGAGCACTGTGATTTTCACTCTGGTGCACCCGGGCACAATATCGAGAACTGTTTAGCTTTCAAGCACAAGGTGCAAGATCTGCTTGATAGCACAACCATCAATTTTGGGAAGGAAGGTCCCAATATTACTCAACAACCAATGCCAAACCATGAATAGGCTGGAATATGGTGGACAAAGAGGAGTTCTATAGTTCGGGTGGGCCGTTAAAAGTAAATCGGAACAGTGGCAGGCTGCCTCTAATAATTGATTGTGAAGATAGCTGGTTCAGCAGCAGGACAGACGTGAAAGCCCGGTTCTCGAAAGCTGGCATTTTTCTTTGTTTTATCTTGTCATTTCTTTACGTTTGTAGTTTCTTTCCTGTTTAAAATGCAATCTTGTTTGTAAAACTTGTTGTTTTCATTTCAATTGATGATAATGAAATAAATATGCATGTTTTGATTAAATCCATTCGTGTTCACTAATTGTTTTTACAAATATCCAACGCCTGGTTAAGAGGAATCCGGGGAGGATGACGAAAATGAACGACATGCAAAATTCCGATTGTATGCTTTTGAAATGAAACCTGTTGACGATGTACAGGCATTGTTTCAAATCCCTAAACACCGGAGTTATAAGGAAGATAATCCCTTGTCAACCCCTTTGAGCCTTGTAGTAGGAGTTTCTTTCTGTGCATGAAAAACCCTCAATCTTAACCTGGGGCAGGGTAGGTGTTAGCTAATTTGACCGAGAGTTCAAGTTGCAAAAGGAGTGCCCGTTCGAGGATCAGTCACACCTCTAGAGGTCGTGCCTAAAAAACCACAATGGTCAAATCAAGAGTGTGACAGTCACATCATTCTCCAATAAGTCAGGCAACCAGTGTCACATGACTTGTTCGAAGAAAAGGAAAAAGGAGAAAAGAATCAAAAGCCCGCTAAGTCAAGAAAAGAAAACAATTGACTTAGGCAAAAATGAGGGCATCCCGCTGGACTCAAAAAAATCAAAAGAACTCAAAAAGAGTCAGTCCAGGCAAAAGTTAGGGATAAGAAAAAAGATGAAAGGAGGACAAAAAGAAAAATCCTCAAATCAAATGCGAGTCGTGTGACCCCGAGTATCAAAAGCGAAAAGTGAGTGGTTGTCACTCCAAAAACTCATGGGTTTTCGAACTATCACTCATATCTTTCAGCCTCTGAGAGGTGAGCGCTAAGGTCGAATTAGCTGAACATAGGATCGGAGAACATCAAGGAGAATGGGTGGGTTAGAATAAACTTTGAGCCTTTATCCTTTCCTTCAAAACCGTGAACCTGACCACGTTATAACCTTCAAAAGTCCTAATTGAAGCAGGTTGTTTCGAAAACATACTTCGGTAAAGGTCGCGTCGATTCTGACTCCTGAAAAGGGTTCCTCTTACCATGTTGGTACTGATGTTGATAAATGTTTTGTGCATTATATGCTATAAACTGTTTTTCCCTTCTCCCAGTGAACAGATTGGATGTCAAAACTATCATATGTGTTGCATTAATACGTCTTTTACGCAGAACAACTTGTTTTACTTGCGAGTAAGCGCTTGACAGCAGAAAAGTTTCCTACAGTGGAAAGTATGGTCGGGATAGAATACAGAGCGCCCGAATGTTCCGAGAGCAGGGGCAAGCTATTATCGTGATTCCCAGTCAGGTCAGCCATGAGAAGTCAGCTACTCTGGGGCAATCAGGTCGAGATTCAGTAAATCTCTCGTAGTTGGAGGTACTGTTCTGGACCAGCTAATCGGGGGCAAAGTCATGTGAATCAGGGGCATGGACTTCCATTGAGTTCGGAATCAGTTAGTCTGAGGACAAGTCCCGAAGCTTCAGTTGATCAGGGGGCAGTATGCTTGAGAGGTAACTAATCAGAAGTGAGTCTTCTCGAGATCCAATCAGGGGCAGTCATACAGAATGTGGAGATTTGAAAGCAGACACTTCAGGTGGATAATCAGACCAGGATAAGTCGCTAGAACGCTCATTCAAGGGCGAGTCGCCGCAGAGAGCATTGAAACCGATTGGGTTGATCGGAGCTAATGGAGATTGAATCTTTTTGCCGTATAGTTACCGGGGCAAGAAATCTCGAGGTCGTCTCATAGTAAGCGGTTCAGCGCAAGTATTCCCAGGAGGTAGATAGGGGCAAGTGGAGTGCACTGGGGAAAGCTATTCAAAAGCTCGCAAAGTTCCCCGCCAGAGTCCATGGCAGGCTGGTACCCTCTCCAGAGATTGTATGTTGTGTCTTCCCCAGTGAAGTCGCCCCGGGCAAAACTGAATGTTAATTCCCCAGGAGAGTTAAGATTAATGTATCTTCAGTTCAACATTAGCTTATCAAGCAGAGCAGAGTCCTCCCCACTGAAGGTCGAGATGGATACGATTAACTCCCAGAGGGTTCTCGTGCAGTGCAAATCAGAATGTGTGGTTCAGTCCCCAGCTCAGTGATGGCGGGATGATTTCCCCAGCTCAGTGATAGCAGGAGAGGTTCACCACAGAGTGTGATCAGGTGGTTGGAGCAGCTGAAAGGAGTTTTCCCGAGCGGGATTGTCCTTTCTTTCCCCAGCAAGTCGCTCTTTCTCGTCAGGAGGACCGTCATCAGCAGATTTTGGAGTTCTGAGTTCGTGAGCTATTTTCCCAGCAGGGTGGTCATCCCCAGCGGAGTTAGTTCATCTTTCCAACATTTATTTTGTTGGAAGCGTATCGGCGGTATTCCGATCATCCCCAGCGGATCCAGTGTGTCTTCAGCATTTATTTTGCTGAAGTAACTCTTTGCATAAGCATGCATCATGAGCATTTGCATTCTACCCAAGTATGTAGCATTTCCATGCAGTATGGAAGCATTTCGTCATTATCAAACATGCATATTTGAAACATAAGCCAGGTGGTTACCTCTCCAGTTTCAGATATGTTATTCCTTGCTGATAAGAGAAATCGTGATTCAGGAAGATGTGGGTTTTGTGGTCAAAGTACGCAGTGATCGTATTTGTACCCTCTACGGGGTTCATATTGTGAGACACGCAGTGATCGTGTTAATTTCGAGATGTTGATTTGTTGCCCAAGTATGCAGTGATCGTATTTGTGCCAGTATGAGGTTCATGTCGTAGGACACGCAGTGATCGTGTTGATCTTGTTATGTATATCTGTGGTCGAATGGCGCAGTGATCGTATTCGTCCCGATCTAAGAAGATTGTTTTGTAAGGCACACAGTGATCGTGTTGGTATCGTTTCGGGGGTTTTATTGAGCAAGGCACGCAGTGATCGTGTTACCATGTCATGTGATGTTGTTGGTCGATATATGCAGTGATCGTATTCGTCCGTTCTACAGTGATTATGGGTTGATACGCAGTGATCGTGTTCACCCAGTTGTTGGTCGATATGCGCAGTGATCGTATTCGTCCGTTCTACAGTGATTATGGGTTGATACGCAGTGATCGTGTTCAACCAGTTGTTGGTCGATATGCGCAGTGATCTTATTCGTCCGTTCTACAGTGGTTATAGATTGACACGCAGTGATCGTGTCCGTCCAGTTGTTGGTCGATATGCGCAGTGATCGTATTCGTCCGTTCTACAGTGGTTATAGATTGACGCGCAGTGATCGTGTTCATCCAGTTTTGTTGGTCGGTATACGCAGTGACCGTATTCGTCCGTTATGCAGTTTGATTATGTTGTAAGACACGCAGTGAATGTGTTCATCGGGTTGTTGGTGGCCGAAGTACGCAGTGATCGTATTCGTCCCATGTTTGAAGTTGTGTCACAGCACGCAGGGATCGTGTTTTCCTCCAGTCAAGAGGGTCGTGACATGAAGCACGCAATGATCGCGTTTATCCTATGTATGGTCAGGATATGCAGTGATCGTATTCGTCTAGTTATGTGGGTTAGTTGAGGCACGCAACACGTAGGGATCGTGTTTTTCTCCAGTCAAGAGGATCGTGGCTCAGAACGCGCAGTGATCGTGTTCAAACACGCAGTGATCGTGTTCCAGATACGCAGTGACCGTATTCACGCAACACGCAGGGATCGTGTTTTTTCTCCAGTCAAGAGGATCGTGGCTCAGAACATGCAGTGATCGTGTTCGAACGCGCAGGGATCGTGTTCAAGATACGCAGTGATCGTATTCGTACAACATGCAGTGATCGTGTTGTTAGTACCATGGGAACTTATGATGCGAAGCGCGCAGTGATCATGGCTATTGTATCAGTGGGTTGTTGGTCGGCATACGCAGTAATCGTATTCGTCCTGTTACATGGGTTGATTTTGTGACACACGCAGTGATCGTTTTGACATAATTCCGGGGTTTTGTTGGTCGAGATGCGCAGTGATCGCATTCGCCCTATTGCAGCACACGCAGGGATCGTGTTTATCATATTGGTGGTTGAAGTACGCAGTGAACGTGTTCGCCTCTCCTATGTGGATTTATTCCGTCTGGCACGCAGTGATCGTGTTTATCTCATCCGGTTGGATTTATGGTTGATGTGATTGTAACGCAGCATGCAGTGATCGTGTTCGTCGTGTTTGTCCCGTTAAATGGTTTTTTTGTTTGTAAGACACGCAGTGACCGTGTTCGTCGCAGTTTTGTGGATTTGTTGTGCCAGACACGCAGTGATCGTGTCCGTCATGGCATATTCCCCTAGCAGAGTTGCTTGGCCAAGCACTTCTCTTTCTCCCCAGCCAAGTCCTTTCTCAGAATGCTGTAGAGATGGCATAATGCAATTTTTGGGTGGTTACCCACAGTTTCCCAAGTAGAGACGTAATCCCTAGCGGGTTGTTCTTCAACGAGATACTTGTCTAAGTTCCTCGTAGTCCCTGGCAGGGTATCCTTTGACAAGTCGCTTGGTTAAGTCACTTGTATTTCCCCAGCTGAGTCTTTCTCAGGAGGATGGGGTATCAGTATTAGAAGGTGGTAATACAGATTTTCGGGTGGTTACCCGCAATTCCCCAACAGAGTTATGTCCTCCGGCAGGGTGTTACTTTAATGGGTTGCTTGGTTAAGTCTCTCATAGTCTCCAGCAGGGAGCTCGCTACAGGAGTTGTTTGGTTAAATTACTCGTAGTTTTCAACAAGGGTGCTTGGTTAAGTTCCCATTTTCCCCAGCAGGTGTTTAACGGCAGTCGCCAGAATTTTTCCCCTCAGAGTTGCTTGGTTAAGTTTCTCATTTCCCCGCAGAGTCGGTTGTTCATGTCTTCGGACCTTGTCTCGTTTGGTTAAGCGTTCTCTCGTTTCTTCAGGATACGAAAAGTTGATCAGTGAAGTCAACATGACAAGTGAAGTCAATATTCTCCCGCTGGTTAGCGTGTGCTCAGTTGATAAGTGAGATCAACGGAGGTTGATAAGTGAGATCAACAGAGGTTGATAAGTGAGATCAACAAAGGTTGATAAGCGATATCAACAATTTCTCGTTATGTGGTGTATGCTCATTTCTTCGGAATGGAGTGGCCTGCGGACAACATCAGTTTATTTGACAGATGGATGGCTTGTTGTTGCCGTGACAACAGAAGCCAGTTCCCAGGGTTTTCTCCAACAGTAGTCGTTTTCGCAATTTATTTTTGCGGTTGGCAAATTTCCGGGTTCTTTCGTATTCAACCGTCTCGTACCTCGATTGTCTGAAGGTTGCGCACTCTTCATCCAGTCGGGTCCAAGTCGCTTGAATAGGGGCAACTGTTGCACCCCAAAATTTGCCCAACCTTTTCTAACCTAGGTTTATGTTTCAATTGCATAGTCATTTGCATTGTCATCATGTACATAGTGTATTCATCTGCATAGGCAAGCTATCTTAATCAGGGGATCAAGTGCTGTTCTTATTTCAAGAGGTATATCCAAGGGTTTCAGTCATATTCAAGACTACTCAGGTCATCAGGGAAGAATTTGAGCTTTGAAGAGCTGCCAGGTTGATCAGTGAATTCTCTCCTATCGTGAGGCTAGTGGGGGATCATCAGAGGAAATGTAAGCTATGAGCCAAGAGCATGAGGTGTGTATGGATGTTATGAAGAGTCTAGAGAATCATTTTTGAGGAGAACCAAGTCATTTGAATGATTGCAGGAGCCTCAGTTGAAGTCAGTCAACTAGGGTCAACACTGGGTCAATTCTAGGTCAAAGAAGTGTTTTGAAGGGTATCAAGGATCATTTGAAGAATGGGGGATTCATTATTTGCTATATGGATATGGATATGATGTTGTGATAAAGAAAAATCAAAAGGAGTCAAGGAGAACTGGAGTTACTAAATTAGGGTTTCAGTGTAAAATCCCCTGATTTAGGTCAAACTTCAAGGCAGTGTAGCTCAAGATGCAAGCTTCATATGAATTCTTGGTCCACATGAAACTTGTAGAGTATCTTCATAGATTTAATTTGAGGGGTGGAAGTCATCAAGATGATTTACAGAACTCAAGTTATGGCTCTTGCAAGTTACAGGTCATCTGAGGGCACTGAAATTTGTCTGTGAAAATTGTCTGTATTCCAAGCAACTTTTGACTTTCAAGGGTACTTCAAATGGATTTCTGGACAACATGAGAATTGTTCCTTATTGTCTTAGATTTCTAGAATGGTATTGTGTGCCTTCATATGATTCATGGAACTCTACTTATGGTCTTGGCAAGCAAAGGGTATTTTGGTCATTTGAGGATTACAGGTCATTCTTAGTATATGCCTAAAACTCATACAAGGAAGCTTCAAATGAAAAACTTCACAAAATCAAAGTTGTTCAAAATGGGATTTTAAGGCTAGAAAAGAAGGTGTGAAAGTTTGGAAAAGCTTAGAGCATGGAATTTTAAAATTGGTGCAAATGACTTGAAAATGGCTTATAAGTTGAAAAAGTTGAAATGAAAAATTGGTTTGGGAGATCTACAAATCCAATATGGGTCATCCAATATACCAAATTGATTCCAAACATCATTTTAAAGACATTGGTTCAGCCACTTTTTTGAGTTAGGGTTTAAAAATTGGACTTGCTTTGTATTTTTGTTACTTGCATAATAAGGCAAGTATAGAAAACTTGGCACAAGATGAATTTTCAAGGCAAGGAGCTTACATACACTTCCCATATCTCATGTAAGGAGATTTTGACATAAGTTTGGAAAGGTGCAAGCATGAGATAAGAGATATTCAAAGTATCATGGCATGAGAAGTTCATGAAATTTCCACAACTTTCTAGAATCCTCCAAGATTATTCTAGAAACCTCTAAGTTTGTTAATCATCATCTATATATTGGATTGAGATCATTAAGAGTAAAGGTTGGTGATAGTTGATGTTGAATCCATTTGCAAATCATATTGAATTTTTTCTCTTCACCATTTTTTCCATTTTCCCCACACTTTCACATTTTGGAATTTCCATTTTTTTCAATCTTTTTTTTCTCTCACTTTCCATACTTTTTCTCTTCACCAATCAATTACACAACAATTATAGAGATGGTTCATCATTTTTTTGAGAGAATTGGAGCAAGAGGAACCTTGTAGTAACATGAAAAAGTGGTGAAAACTCAAATTCCAATTTTCACTTTTTCATCAATTCAAGACTTGTCAAGGCTTCAAACATATTCACCAAGTATTGTTGAGTGATTCTACATCATTTTCTCAAAGAATTGGTGATCGAGTGAAGCTCCATAAGCCATTTTTCGGAGGTATAAAGAATTCGACATAACTCATGATTTATGAGTCTTTCTTGCATTATTGTTGTTGCATTACATTGCTCTCATCTCCTACATGGATTCTAGTACACAAAAGATGGGTTTTATGACAATTTTTGGTTCTTGAGTTTTTCTTGAGGTGCCACGTTTTGGGAGTTAGAGAGAGTTTCAAGAAAATCTAAGACCATATTTGGATTCCTTGATTTTTTTTCCTTCAAGTTTGACCAAAATTTTGTGCGAAACAGATAATTATTGATGGAGTTATGGTGCTTCAAAGTAGCAAAAAACTCATGTTCATGGGGCTGCGGGTTACTATTCACAAAGTTGAAAAATTTGATTTGGAGAAGAAGGTGTTAACACCGTCGGATGCATTTCCAAGTCAAGGTTTCTTCCATTCATCCAACGCCTCTCACTGCGCCACGTAATCGGCCACATAAGCCTCATGCCACTTTTATTTATTCTCACTATTTCTCTTGTTTTCTCATGTGTTCATGCTATTCCATATGTTCTTTTATTTTTCTGTTTTATATGCTGACTTCAAATAATCATAAAAAATAGGAAAATTAGTCTTTTTGATCCCCATTTTTTTGTGCTGAATCTTTAAGATGTCTAGGATTTAATAAAACTGGAATTATAATTTTACCATTTTTTGACATTTTCTTTGGAGTTTTTACATTTGGGTCGTCATAAAAAGGCCAATGCTGGTGCTATCATTTTGTTGAATTTCTTTGACCTATCAAAACACAATTTAAATGTCAATCCTTTTGCAGGGATCTCATAAACACGTTGAGGTATTCTGATATATTTTTGTGGGAATTTTATTGTACCATTTTAATTGGTTTTGGATGCTTTCTTTAACATGCTCCACTTTAATCTTTCCTTTGGTATACATGAGATATCTTGCAATGTTTTCATCTTGTTTGACCATTTATCTTTGGATATTTTTGTGGTATCTCTCACCCCTGGTTTGTGGCTTGATGTAGGGCATTGGAGATTTTTATTTGAATTTTTTAGCACCTTTTGCTATTTTTCTTATGTTTTATAATCGAACTTGTAATTTGGACTTCCGAACGGACTTTATTTTTGTTAAGGCTCCAACGGCCGATTTGTGTTTGCGTGGTGAACGCCGTGGCTTATATTTCTTATTGTAGATAGGTTAGAGGTATTGGAAGACCATTAGGTGGCTGTTATTTGTATGTGTAGCTTTCCCGATTATCGACTTGTTTACATGATAGCACGTTGCGATTCCAAATAGTGGATTACGCGTTTCATTCGGAGTTTTCACTCGATTCTTTGCATATGATCACTTGATATTTTCTTATTCCATCCATGAATGGGCTTGAGGTTGAGATGAACCTTCCTCCCTCCTTTGCATTGCATTTACCATTGCTATATTCATGTTCACTTGTATGCGGTTATTACTTGTATTTCCGTTTCTTCCTTTCGTTTCCTTTCCCGTAGGACTTCCATTCTTCCTTGTTCAAGGGAGGATGTGATAGACATTAGGAGTTAACCCATGCATGATAACATTAGGGTAGATTTTATTCCCTTTTAACCCTAGGATTTGTAGAGTGTCATCTCTTCTTCCTTCAAAACAACAGAAGACCATTAATAAAGGTTATAACAGAGATTAACTCATTTCTTCCGTCAAAAGATTTGAACAGACATCAACCTTTTTGCAATAAGAAAACCCTTGTTTAAGGTGATATTTTTCATAAAAAACACTTGAACAGCTTGTGTCGGGCGTAGCCCGAACTACGTTTGCTCTGATCTTCCATGCAGTATGGAAGTACGTAGGCATAGGATGCGATATCCTAGCGAGCAACCTTCACCCATCTTTCCCCCGTAGTTAGGCGAACTACGTTGACTCTGATTTCTCGTTCCAGACGGGAATACGTAGGCATGAAGTGCGATGCTTTTCCGAGTCATGTTTTCTTTTCTTTCCAGCCCTCATCCTTTAGTTTAGATAGAAGTGTAATCCGTACAACCAAGCAAGCGTGGATCCCGTCGAGTACGACGGACGTGAGGGGTGCTAATACCTTCCCCTTGCGTAACCGACTCCCGAACCCAGGTTTTGGTTGCGATGACCATACCTTTCCCTTTTTCGCGAGGTTTACTTCAAGCGTTTCCTTTCCCTCCGTTGGGATAAATAACGCACGGTGGCGACTCTTCTGTTCAGCCGGCGCCGATTTTCGCAGTAGCGACAATTAGGTCTTAACCCATGCATGATAACATTAGGTTAGTGTGATTCCCTTTTCAACTATAGGTTAGAGTTCTGTCTCTTCTTTCTCAAAACAAACAGAAAAACACAATAAATGTTCCAAACACAATAAAAGACACTTCTTCCGTAAAAGAATGTGAACTCATCAAAATGTCATTTTTGTCCGCTCAAACTGTTAAGCAGAAAAACCCTTTTTCAGAAGAAGATAAAAGCAATCAAGACAGACTTGTGTCGTACGTGGCCCGAACTACGTTTTCTCTGATCTTTCATGTTGTATGAAAGTACGTAGGCATAGGATGCGATATCCTAGTGAGCAACCTTCCCCTCCTTTCCAGTAGGTAGGCGAACTACGTTGACTCTGATTTCTCGTTACAGACGGGAATACGTAGGCATAAAGTGCGATACTTTGCCGAGTCATTTTCTTTTCTTTTAACCCCAGACCTGTAGAATAGATAGAATAACAATCCGTACCAGAAAACAAGCGTGGATCCCGTCGAGTACGACGGACGTGGGGGGTGCTAATACCTTCCCCTTGCGTAACCGACTCCCGAATCCAGGATTTGGTTGCGATGACCATTCCTTTCCCCGTTTTGCGGTAGGTTTACCTCGAGAGTTTCCTTTCCCCTCTTTGGGATAAATAACGCCCGGTGGCGACTCTTCTGTTCAGCCGGCGCCGATTTTCGCAGTAGCGACAGCTGGCGACTCTGCTGGGGATCCAACATCCCCTGGCTGCTAAGGACTGCGATAGTTCCTTATGCATTTGGTATCCAACGTCCCTTAAGCGAGTCAATCCTAGCGCTTGTTTTCCCGTCGAGGATTTTGTATGGATTTATTTTTTTCTGTATTTTACTTTCAGCATTATATTATTGTTATTATTGTTGTATTGGGGTGTGACGGGTGTTCTATGATTGAGAGATAAGCCGGACCTGGGCTTGAGGTCACTTAGAATTAGAGTGGAAAGTAGTGGGCGCATGCCGGCTTTGCTTGCATTAGTGTCCCACAAAATCCACACTCGGACGAGGTTCTTCTGGTTGACTTCTTTTTCTGCCCTTTGGGTCGAAGGGGTTGTTGGTTAGTTGAATTGTCGACTCCGGGAACCGATCATTTAGAAGTTGGCTAAGTGAGGCCTCTTCAGGATTTGATGATGCCACTCCTTCTGGGAATCGTATCATCAACCCTGAAAGTCTGTGACGCCGACGACCGCATAGGATG
Source organism: Lathyrus sativus (assembly GCA_963859935.3). Lineage (NCBI taxonomy): Eukaryota > Viridiplantae > Streptophyta > Magnoliopsida > Fabales > Fabaceae > Lathyrus > Lathyrus sativus. The sequence continues at coordinate 246,489,972 of OZ012737.1, read as the reverse complement.
CCATACCATTGTCAGTTACTAGGACACCTACCTGTGAGAGGGTTCGGGGCTATGCAGGTAACTAGACCTTCAGATACCGGTTTGTTTCTTGATTTGAGATTCAGGGTATTTATGGACAGTTGAGGGGTCTATCAGAGACCAGTCGAAGTTATGCTATGGGGTCTATCAGAGACCAGAGTTGGAGCTTTGTATTGGGTCTGTCTAAGACCAGGGTTTGAGGAATTCTGGATGGTCTATCTGAGGCTTATGATGTAGTTCAGGCTTCTCAGCCATGGCATTTGGTCCCTGTTGCATCTATTTGCATTGCATTGTTCGCGTAACCATTATCATGTGCATTTCATTAACGTGTGTCTGTGCTGCAGGTGCATTTGCATATTCCCTGATTCTAGTGTCCGGACTTCTGATTGCTGATCATGGCTGGTTTGAGAAGGACAGTTGCGTACAAGTTACCTACACCTGACGTTACTCCCCTACTTGGTCTGATTTCCCTTGCTGATGAGGAGGTCAGGAGAAGTTTCAGAATGAGTTATGGAAGACTGTTGAGACTGCTTTGCAAGCCAACTGCTGTTGAGATGAATGGGCTGTATACATTGATGCAATTCTATGACCCTGCCTTGAGATGTTTCACATTTGCTGACTTTATTTTGGGGCCTACCATGGAAGAGTACGCAGAGTTTATCGAGCTGCCGGTGCAAAATAAGGTTCCTTTCATCCATTGTGACGCTAAGCCCAAGCTGGAGGACTTAGCAAAGGCTTTACACATGAACGCTTCTGAACTATTAGTGACTTCTTGGCTCGGGGTTCCAGGTTTCTCCCTCGGTTTTCTGGTTGGCAAAGCCCAGGAATATGCCAAGAGCGGATGCTGGATAGTCTTTAATGCTATTTTGGCTCTGTGCATCTACGGAATAGTGCTGTTTCCCAATTTACCCAATTTTGTGGATTTTGACGCCTTTCATTTGTTTGCTGCTGGCAACCTTGTACCCACTTTGATTGGAGATCTCTATCATTCATTGCACTATAAAAATGAAAATAGGAGAGGAAAGACTGTTTACTGTTGTGCGCCGCTGTTGAACATGTGGTTTAAGAGCCATCTCCCCCTAAAGGGACCTTTTGTAGATAGCGCGACTACAACTGACTGGCCGGAGCGCCTGATGAGACTATCTTCTGAAGACATTGAGTGGTTTGACCGAGACTTGTTGGGGTCTGAGCTTATTTTCAGTTGCGCTGGGTATCCTAATGTTCCTTTGATAGGAAGAAAAGGGTGCATCAATTATAATCCATCGTTGTTTGTTCGCCAATTTGGATACGCATTGAAGAACCCACCTAGGGAGGAAGAAGTGCAGGAATCTCTGTACTTCATTGGTGACTTGAATGGAGAATTACTAGCCAAGCTTCAGCACGCTTGGATGCGTATCAACAGAAGAGGAAAACCACTATTGGGGAAGAATGATTGTCAGGCTTATGTACCTTACAAAGTTTGGATCCAAGAGAGAGCAAAGCAGTTGCTAATGCCGTTTCCAGTTGCACCAGTACATGTTCATGTTCCAGTAGAGGAACCAACCACCGTTACTATAGAGGTCTACGAGCGAGTTGTAAAAGAGAAGGAAGCCTTGTTGTTGGCTAATGAAGAGTTAGAAAAGGAACTGACTCAGATGCGTAGTGAGAAGAACAAGGTTGTGCATTCTTTCCAACAGCAAACTGAGCTGGTAAACAGGCTAGGTGCTGAACTGACCGAAGAGAAAAAGAAGCGTGAACGTCTGGGGAAAGAATTCAGAAGCTCTCATGATATGTTGGAGTCCAAAAAGAAAGCACTCGATGCCGCCCACCAGGAAATCTCTTCTTGTAACAAAACGTGGAATGCTACGCTAACCAACAACAAAAAGAGGGAAGACAAATTGAAGCAGCAAATCTCTGAACTCGAAGAACAGTTGAAGGCTAGCACTAAAAAGTATGAAGAGGAGGTGATGGCAAGATATAGTCTTCAGAACGCATTGAACAAGGCCATCGAAGGCAAGAAAGAGGCTGTGTCTCAGAAACGAAAGCTAGAGGATCGCTTCAGAGAAGGGGCATGGGAGGAATCTGCTGGTGATTTACGACGTGTTCTCAAGCGAAGAGATCTGCTTGTTGAGGGTCTGCTTACCCGACCAAGTCATCCAGAGACTAAGAGGTTATTAGAGGAGTACCAGGCATGTGGGAGCACTTGACGTTTCATGTATTAATATGTATGCTTTATTTGCATTGTGCTGACCATCACCAGGATTGTTGGTTGAGGTCATGCCTTCTTATTTGATATTGTATTCCTTACCTGATGGGTTTCTCTGCAATATATGAGGTGTTTTCTATGATTCGGCTCCGAACTTCGTATTGCTATCACTGTCACCCCACTGACACATTCGCACTAGAATCGGGGAGTGATGCGCCCTAATGCACAAACACATATTGCATTGCATTCACATTCATATTGCATTACAGGTGATTATTGAACTGTATCTCATTTCCTGCACCGTACAGGTCTTTTCAGGATTGAAAGTCAACGCCCGCACCGATACTCCACTCGTACCAACTGCAGAAGAGTTATGGATCAGATGCAGAATGAAATGCAGGACATGCGTGAGAAGCTGGCGCTATTCATGCAGACAATGGAGACCATTGTGAAAGGCCAGGAGAACTTGCAAGCTTTGGTGCAGCCTTTGTTGATGAGAAATGCTAGGCACGGAAACGAAGACCATAATTCTGTGCGAGTTGACACTATTCACGGGGATGGTACTCCTACACCGGTAGCTCCACCTGTGGTGAACATACCTGCTGTCAATGTGAACAACGGTGCTGCCGCCGGGAACGGTAACGCAGGAATCGGTAACGAGACTGTCGTCAACAACGTTGGGGTCGGAGATGTCAATCTGGGTGGTGATAATATGGGAGGCAATGGCTTCGGTAACAATGGATTTGGCTTTAATGACCAGGGGTTTGATCATGCTGGGAAGTACGGCTTCAACGCTCAAGGCTTCAGACAGGACGGATTTGGTATGACTAATCAGGGTTATGGCGGATTCGGTAATGGGAATGGTGCCGGAATAATGACTTTTGGACCTGCCGGAGTCGCTCCGGGGTATGGTAACAGGGGGCGGGGCCCTGTAATGAATCAGACTAGATTTGGTCGTAACAACGGATACGATGGATACGGAAATGGGAACGGTAATTGGCTAGAAGATCAGCAAGAAGATGCTTTCTCTGGTGGAGGTTTTGAAGGTCCTATGGATGATTCTCAAAGAATCAAGATGCTCGAGGAGCAGATGAAAGGGGTCGTAAATCAAAGTGCTGTTGGTTTAGATATGACCACAATGGGTCTGGTGCCTGGTCTGAGGGTACCGCTAAAATTCAAAGCTCCCACATTCGACAAATATAAGGGGGATACCTGTCCAAAGGTGCATGTGCGATCATATTATAGAAGAATGTCGGCCTATTCAAACGATGAAAGGATGCTGATGTATTTCTTTCAAGATAGCTTGTCTGGTCCTTCCCTTGAATGGTACATGGGGTTGGAGCCAACTCAGATAAAGACTTGGAAGCAGCTGGCCGAAGCGTTTGTGGCTCATTATAAGTACAATAGTGACTTGGCACCCAACCGGGTCCAATTGCAGGGGCTGTCCCAGAAGAAAGATGAGAGCTTCAAAGAATATGCGCAGAGGTGGCGCGACCTGGCTGCACGAGTTCATCCTCCTTTAGATGACAAAGAAATGAATGATATGTTCATAGGAACATTTACTGGTGTGTTTTATGACAAGCTGTTTCATACTTCCTTGGGCAGTTTCTCAGACTTAATCTTGATGGGTGAGAAGATTGAAAGCAATATTAAACTGGGAAGGTTCCAAGCTGAGGAATCCACTTCAGCTGGCAGTAACAGAAGGGCTTTCGGTGGTCGTCGTCAAGGTGATGCAAGTGCAGTATTCGGGGGACGAGGCCGAGGCCGGGGCAGAGGTCGGAATCAGTACAATCATCCGTAACAGGTGGCAAGTGTCACAATTCCGTTTCAGCAACAACCAGTACCACCACAGCAGCAGCAGCCACAACAAGGGGTACATCCTGCCCAGCGCAGAATACAGGGGGGCAAACCAAGGAGGGTGTTTGAAATGCCTCCTTCAACGTATGCCGAATTGCTACAGACGTTACTGGGTTTGAACTTGGTGGAAAAGAGGACTATGGCACCAATAACAGGCACTCCGCCGTACGGTTTTGATGCAAACAAGCACTGTGAATTCCACTCCGGGGCTCCTGGCCACGACATAGAGAGTTGCCACGCGTTCAAGCATGTGGTACAGGATCTGTTGGATAGTAAGGCTATCAATTTTGGACAAGCGGGTCCGAACATAGTACAAAAGCCCATGCCCAACCATGGGGCAAATGCTATTTTAACTGAGGAGGGTTTGAACTTGATTATGAATGTTGATGACCTCAAGACACCTTTGTGTGAGATAAAGAGCAGATTATTGAAAGGAGGTGTGTATCCGGCCTGCGATGAGTATTGTTTAGAGTGTTGGACCCAAGCTGGGGGTTGTGCTGAATTGAAGAAGGGTATCCAGACCTTGATAGATGGAGGCACATTACAATTCGACAGGACGGCAGTTGAAGAACCTGCAGAGTTATCAGCGGATGAGCAAAGTGATGTAGCTACCGTGACAATTCCCCGAAAAACAATAACCATAACGGCACCAGCCAGGCGACCGCCGATCACTATCACCAAGGCAGGACCAATCCCTTATGAGAGCACCAAGGCAGTACCCTGGACCTATGGGTTGGAAGCATACTGTGATGGGGTGAAAATTGATATTGGTAAACAGCCAGTTGAGGTTGTAGACAACGTCGTCGATACCGGAGGGATGACGAGAAGTGGGAGAATCTTTATATCGCCTGAGGTAGAGGCTGAACGACTGGGGAAAGGAAAAGGAAAGATGAATGAGGATGTCCCTGTGCAGAGGAACGAAAAAGAAACGTCGTTGAAGGATGTAGAAGAGTTTATGCGCCTTATTCGTAAGAGTGATTATAAGATTGTTGAGCACCTTCAACAGACGCCATCGAAGATATCCATACTGTCCTTGCTATTATGTTCTGAAGCTCATAGAAATGCATTGTTGAAAGTTCTGGATACGTCCTTCGTACCCCAAGATGTTTCTGTGAATCAGCTGGAGGGGGTGTTGGCGCATGTGAACGCAGGCCATAGCTTGGGATTTACAGACTTTGATTTGACCCCAAAAGGGAGAGAGCATAACATGGCGTTGCACGTCTCAGTTGAGTGTAGGGGCTCAGTCATGTCTCATGTACTAGTAGATACCGGGTCTTCCTTAAACGTGCTGCCCAAGAAAGCAATGATGAAATTGGACGTCAGGGGAATCATTTGTACGCCTAGTGACTTGGTGGTCAGGGCATTTGATGGTACACGAAGAACAATCTTTGGATCCATAACGTTACCTCTACAGGTGGGGCCGGAGGTTTTCGAAACTGAATTTTACATTATGGATATCCAGCCCGCATACAGCTGCCTTCTCGGACGACCCTGGATCCATGGTGCTGGGGCAGTCACATCTACCTTGCACCAAAAGCTGAAATACATGGTAGGGGACAGTGTGGTCACGGTCTGTGGAGAAGAAGATATATTGGTTAGCCATCTGTCATCATTCAAGTATGTAGAAGTCGACGGAGAGATTCATGAAACACCCTGTCAAGCCTTTGAAGGGTTGCGCATCAAAGACAAAGGTCCCGGGCCGAGTAAAGTGTCAGAAGTGGCCGTCTCGTCATACAAGGAGGCTCAGGCTCTAGTAAAGACTGGTGAGACAAAAGGCTGGGGCAAGGTTCTGGATATTCCCGTGAAGATGGACAGATTTGGGCTGGGATATCAACCGTCGTCATCAACGCCTGTTGCAGGGGCACCCCATTTCAAAGGACCGATAACAATCACAGCTAGTGGAGTGTACCACGAGGCCATCAATGTTGTTTCAGATTCCGACGAAGGAGACAGTGACTGCGACATGGACGCCTGGATACAGCCGAGCGTGCCAGGGCAAGGATTATGCAATTGGTCTATTCAGGAGATTGTTCCTGTGACTCACAAACAGTAATACTTTGTTTTCTTAATTGTTGAGCAATCTGGTGTCTTACCCGGGGCATCGTGATTTTGCTTAGGGCCGTGCTGTTATGTACATTGCGTTGCTTAATCATTAAATAAAAGGCGTTTTTTCATGTACAAATATTGTGATCTCTGTTTTTCCTGTTTTTGTGTTTTACAATAAAATGGCAACGTGGTTATTCGCTTTATGCATATTTTGAAGCATTTAACCATTCCTTTTGCAGGATAATATTTTCAGATGACATCATTGAACCGCCTATGACTCATTTCGACTTTGAGCACCCGGTATTGCAGGCCGAAGAAGAGATTGTGGAAGATGGCGACGTTCCCGAAGAGTTGTCTTGGTTGGTAAAGCAAGAAGAACGAGTCATTCTGCCTCATGAGGAGGTCATTGAAATCATTAACCTGGGGTCAGAAGGGGTTGAAAAGAACATCCGTATAGGAGCCGCGCTGCAGAGCGACGTCAAGTGAAGACTGGTTGAAATGCTCAGAGAGTACAGTGATGTGTTCGCGTGGTCGTATGAAGACATGCCTGGGCTGGATACGGATATGGTTGTGCACCGTCTGCCGTTAAAAGAAGAATGCCCGCCGGTTAAGCAGAAGTTTCGCAGAACTAGACCTGATATGGCAGTGAAAATTAAGGAGGAGGTTCAAAAGCAGTGGGATGCTGGTTTCCTAGCTGTTACAAAATATCCCTCATGGGTCGCTAATATCGTGCCAGTGCCAAAGAAAGACGGTAAAGTGAGAATGTGCGTAGATTACCGTGATTTGAACAAAGCGAGCCCGAAAGATGATTTTCCGCTTCCTCACATCGATGTGCTGGTTGACAACACTGCTCAATTCTCCGTATTCTCCTTCATGGATGGCTTCTCGGGATATAATCAGATTAAAATGGCGCCAGAAGACATGGAGAAGACTACTTTCATAACGCCTAGGGGAACATTTTGTTACAAAGTGATGCCCTTCGGATTGAAGAATGCTGGGGCAACGTATCAGCGTGCAATGACGACTCTTTTTCATGATATGATGCATAAGGAGATCGAGGTTTATGTGGATGATATGATTGCCAAATCCCAGACGGAGGAAGAACATTTGGTGAATCTGCTGAAGCTATTCAAAAGGCTTAGGAAGTTCAGGCTGAGACTGAACCCTAACAAGTGCACCTTCGGGGTGAGATCGGGTAAACTGCTGGGGTTTATCGTGAGCAAAAAAGGAATAGAGGTTGATCCTGCAAAAATAAAAGCAATACAAGAGATGTCGACGCCTAAAACAGAAAAAGAAGTACGTGGGTTTTTAGGGAGGTTGAACTACATCGCGCGGTTCATATCTCACCTAACAGCTACGTGTGAGCCGTTATTCAAGTTGTTGAAAAAAGACCAGGCTGTAACATGGAATGAAAATTGTCAAAAGGCGTTCGATAAAATAAAACAGTATTTGCAGGAGCCTCCTATTTTGATACCTCCAGTGGCGGGGAGACCCTTGATTATGTATTTGACAGTTCTTGAGGGAAGTATGGGTTGTGTTCTCGGTCAACACGACGAGACAGGAAGAAAAGAGCATGCAATATACTACTTGAGTAAGAAGTTTACTGAATGTGAATCTCGATATTCAATGCTCGAAAAGACTTGTTGCGCGTTAGCCTGGGCCGCCAAGCGTTTGAGGCAATACATGCTGAACCATACCACCATGCTCATCTCGAAGATGGATCCTATCAAATACGTATTCGAAAAGCAGGCATTATCGGGGAGAATTGCCCGTTTGCAGATGGTTCTAACCGAATACGACATCCAGTATGTCTCACAGAAGGCTATAAAGGGGAGTGTATTGTCTGAGTACTTGGCAGAGCAGCCTATTGAGGACTACCAATCGATGAGGTTTGATTTTCCTGACGAGGATATCATGTACCTAAAGATGAAAGATTGTGAAGAGCCGTTGCCAGACGAAGGACCAGAGTTGGGTTCAAAATGGCAGTTGATCTTTGACGGAGCTGTAAACTCCTACGGTAGCGGAATAGGGGCAATCATCACTACTCCACATGGGTCGCACATCCCGTTTACTGCTCGATTGACCTTTCCAGTTACCAATAATGAAGCCGAATACGAAGCTTGTATCATGGGGCTTGAAGAAGCCATTGATTTGCGAATCAAAAATCTGGATGTATACGGAGACTCAGCTCTGGTGGTGAATCAAATAAAAGGAGAATGGGAGACACGTCAGCCTAATTTGATACCATACATGAATTACGCGAGGAGATTGTTGCCTTTCTTTGACAAGGTTGAGTTACATCATGTACCGCGAGCAGAAAATCAGATGGTTGCGCCCTGGCCACATTGTCTTCCATGTATAAAGTCAATTTCTGGAATGAGGCTCCCCGAATTGTTATCTCTCGGCTTGACAGACCTGCCTTCGTATTTGCCATTGACGAAGCATCTGATGATAAACCTTGGTATTTCGATATCCTTAATTTCCTGAAAAACAAAGAGTATCTGGCTGGGGCATCCAGTCACGATCAGAAGACTCTCAGGAGATTGGCGGGTAATTTCTATCTGAATCCGGACGGTGTCTTATACAAGAGGAATCACGACTTGGTGCTACTACGTTGTGTAGACGAGAAAGAGGCGAAGTTGCTCATGGAGGAAATACATGAGGGTACATTTGGTACGCATGCTGGTGGGCATGCTATGACGAGGAAGCTGCTGCGGGCAGGTTATTACTGGCTAACTATGGAAACCGATTGTTTCAAGTTTGCGAAGAGGTGTCATAAGTGCCAGATCTATGCAGATAAGATCCATGTGCCTCCGAGTCCTCTGAATGTAATGTCGTCACCGTGGCCATTCTCAATGTGGGGAATCGATATGATTGGAAAGATCGAACCGACGGCATCTAACAGACACCGGTTCATTCTAGTAGCAATCGATTATTTTACCAAATGGGTGGAAGCGGCATCCTATGCTAATGTGACCAAGCAGGTGGTAGCCAGGTTTATCAAGAGAGATATCATTTGCAGATATGGAATCCCCGAGCGGATAATTACTGACAACGGTTCAAACCTGAATAACAAAATGATGAAGGAGCTGTGTCAGAATTTTAAGATCGAGCATCACAACTCTTCTCCTTGTCGACCCAAGATGAATGGCGCTGTTGAAGCGACCAATAAGAATATAAAGAAGATCGTTCAGAAGATGGTGGTGACCTATAAGGACTGGCATGAGATGCTACCTTTCGCTTTGCACGGTTATCGTACGACGGTACGCACATCAACCGGGGCAACCCCGTTCTCGTTGGTATATGGAATGGAAGCAGTGTTACCACTGGAAGTTGAGATTCCTTCCCTGAGAGTATTATGAAATGTCCAACTAGACGAGGCAGAATGGGTGAAAGACAGGTTGAACCAGCTGAGTTTAATGGATGAGAAGAGGCTAGCTTCTCTAGCATACGGTCGTTTGTACCAGAGCCGAATGAAGAAAGCATATGATAAGAAGATACATCCTCGGAGCTTTCAGACGGGCGACCTTGTGCTGAAAAGGATTCTCCCGCCACAGGCAGATCACAGGGGCAAGTGGACCCCCAACTACGAAGGGCCATACGTTGTCAGAAAAGTCTTTTCAGGAGGAGCTTTGTTGTTGTCCACCATGGACGGTGAAGACTTTACGTCCCCTGTGAATTCAGACGCAGTTAAAAAATACTTTGCTTGAAATTGACCCGCTGGACAGAAAAAGAGAGTCCAGGCAAAAATGGGGCATCCTGGCGAACCAAAAACAGAATGAAAGGTTCGGGCAAAAGTTAGGGATAAAATTGAAAAAAATGTACACCCGCGAAGTTGAAAACCTACACTGGGCGGCTTCGGCAAAAAAGGGTATCCCGGTGAACTGAAAACCCGTAAAGGGCGGTTCACGCAAAAGTTAGGGATTTGAAAAGCAAATGACTGCGGTCCGAATTTGATACTGCGGTGCGCATTGGTGCGGGAGAATATACTTGAGGGGTCGATTATCAGATACAATCTCTTCGGAAGTGTGAATACCGGGAAAGCACTAGAGTCAGGCGAGTCATAGGAGGGTCAGCTCGTGATGTTCGTCTGCATCCCGTTGCCGACATGTGTACAAATTTGATTTGTCGTTATATTTATGCTTCTTGTGCATACCTGTATATTTGTTGTGCGTAGCTTCCTCTTTTCAGGAGTTACATCCCGTGTACAAAACTCTGCCCATTTAGGGGCCCAATCAATAAAACATGTTATTCAGTATTTGATGCTGGTTCTTTACTGTTTTGTACATGACAAACGCCAAGGTTTAATAAAACTAGCAAGTGTATAACGTCGCTGGACCTTGCCAATAATTGCTAAAACTTTGAATTAACTGGAAATAATGTCACTAACACTAACCTGAATAGATTTGGTTGCATAGACTTGTCTTGTCTCGTTTGTGGTGTTGCAGGGTTCTTGATCATACGAAGTGGACGATCAAAAGATTGCAGTACTAACCAGAAGCTCGTAACGGAAGGGCTTGATCGTTACGTGAAGTAAATCCCCACGCAGGTCGCGCTTCTGAGATGACAGTGTTCCTTACCAAAGAAAAATCGAATTCCCCCAGCTAGTCGCAGCTTATCCGAAGGATATTCTCCAGCAGGGTCGGTTACTCTCAACAGAATTGATGATCCCATGATCGAAGGCTGTATTCAGACAGTGTGGTGTCCCCCAAAAGGATTCCCCATCCCGAGCAGAGTGGTTTAGCCTCAGAAGATTAATATTTCCAACTTGTGAGCTGTACTCAGACAGTTTACCCTTCCCAGTAGGGTCGTTTACTCTCCCCCAGCGGAGATAGTTGATTGTCCCCAAGAGAATCGTTTCGTCCTCAGCGGAGTTCTCTCTTTTCAACAAGTGTTTTCTTTCCTCCCAGTGGAAATCAAAGGTTAAAGCTCTCCCCGACAGAGTTGGTTGTGTGTCCTGGCATTTATTCTGCCGGAATACTTTGTGATACCCGTTCACTCTCCAGCAGAAGTCCAATCATGATTGGCGCATTCAGCTATTCCTCAGCGAAGCGGGCTTCACTCTTCCAGCATTTATTTTGCTGGAATAATTCTGTGACGCTTGGTTACCCCCAGCGGAGTTGGCGTTGTCTTCAGCATTTATTTTGCTGAAGCGGTTTTCTGTATCCCAGCAGCTCGAGTCTGCATTTGCATCGACATATAGTGTCATATTTGCATCCACCAAATAAAAAATGCGTAGCATTTCCATGTCAAATGGAGCATTACGCCATTGTCAAACATATGCATTTTGAAACATAAGCCAGGTTGGTTAACCCTTTTGTTTTCAAGTGTTGTTTCCCTTGCAGGTGGAGAGAGCTCTTGCTCAAATTACTTACCAAACATTCAAGATCTCGGCGTGAGACTGTTGCACCCCAAAATTTGACCAACAATTATTTATTCATTGAGTGTTTGAAAGTTGACACCTTCATCAGAAAGTTCAGGAGATCCTCAGAGGAATTGGTTGAAACCAGGGTTGTGTGCCTCATAGCTTGAGAGTTGTGGGTACCCCTCAGATGATTCTGAGACTTTGAGAATGAACTTGATGTTTTGAGAAAGCCTATGAGATGTCTTGATAGCTATCATGAAGCCCAGAGAGGTCATTAGGCAAGAATTCAGAAGATTCAACCATGATTGGTAGAATTAGGGTTTTGACTGGGTCAACCCTAGGATCACTGAAGATTTGGAGAAGGTTGAGACCTAATCCAAGGGCTATGAGATCATGGAATGATGCATAAAGATGTTATAAATATGATTCCTAGACCAACTCATCATGATTGAGGAGTTTGAGAAGTTTCAAGTTAGGGTCTCCAAGGATTGTCAGTGAAAAAACCCTAGTTTGATCCCTATCTTCCAGGCAGTTTTAGCTCTAGATGTGATTGATATCTCATCTTCCCCACAACATGAATGTTGTAGAGCTTGTTCTTAGCTTTAATTTGAGTGGTGGAAGTCCTTGATAGGAGTTACAGAGCTCAAGTTATGGTTTTGACAAATTACAGGTCAGCTGAGGTGTGTGAATCTGGGTCCTTGAAAGTCACCCAACTTGCAGGCAACTTTTGCCCTAGTAGGATGATTCCTATGATCTCTTGGTAAACATGAATGTTGGAGGGAATCTTATTATCTTTAATTTGAGTGGTATAAGTCCTTGATAGGATTTGTGGAACTCAACTTATGGTTGGAACAAGACAGGGGTATTTTGGTCATTTGTCAGTTATAGGTCATTTTAGCCAATGCCTAAAACTCCTATTTCCAAGCCTCAAATGGAAAAACTCAAAACATGAAAGTTGTTCAAAATGTGATTTTAAGTCTAGAAAGAAGGTCATGAATTGTTGGAAAAGCTCATAGCATGGAGTTGCATGATTGGTCAAAAATGAACTAAAAATGGCATATAAGTTTAAAAAGTTGAAATTGGAAATTGGTTTGGAGGATCTAGAAATACAAAATTGGTCATCCAATATATCATTTTGATTGGAAACATCATTTTGAGAACATTGGTTTAGATAGAATTTTGATTTGAAGCTTTAAAATGGGTGATGCTTTGTTATTTTGTTACTTGCATTTGAAGTCACCCTTGGAAATCCTAACACAAGGCAAGGAAAAAGCTTGTAATGGCTTATAACACTTCAATATGTCATGTGAGGAGATTTTAAGGTCATTTTGCAAGACTTAATGCATAGTATGAGATGTTCCATAATATCATCACATGAGAAGTTCCACACTTTTCCAACACTTTCTAGATGATTCTAGATTGTTCAATGGATTGCTATATATTGTGAGGATCATGATGAGTTCAGGGTTGGCCAAGGTTGGAGGGAGAGTGAGAGAAGAGTGAGGTTTTCATAGTTTCTTCAATCATAAGCAAAAGAGAGATTGTTCATTCTACACCAAGTTTGTTCAATCTTCTCATTCATCCATAATTCATAGTTCACAGTGAGTGTATCCAGGTAGATTCAGAGGATCATCAATGGAAGATTGAAAGGTTTGAATTGAGAATTGCAAGATCCACACCAGATCTGGTTTCATCTCTACAAGCCATCTCCACCAAGAAAGTTGCAAACAGAAGGGAGTATACCATTGAAGAAGCATTTGGGAGCAAGATCAAGCACTGAATCGAGCTCTACACATCTCCACCATAACCTCTTAACAGGTTCTTTTTCATCACCATTCTCTCAAGTCATGTAGTTTTAACTAGTTTTATAGGCCTAGAATTGATGTATTAGGTTAGATGATGAAGTTCTGAGAGTTATGGCACGATCTATGGTAGTCGATAGCAGGTCCATGAAACTTTGATCTCCAAGAATTAGCTGGTTAGTGAGCTTCAGTTAGCAAGTACTAGCTTAGAATGGTTAGGGTATTGTGTAGAATAACTGTATGCCCTTAGATTCAAGGATTATGGAAGGATGACATCAGGTGCATATGGTTGAACCCTGATCTTGCAAGCTTCTGTTGGGGTGATCTAGAGAGAGTTAGGGAAATTGGTACGTATGGCTGTGTTCCCCTGGATGAGTAGATGATCTTTCGTTTTGGAATCGTGGAATTTCATCCACTGAGCAGAGAGAACAAGATGGATGAATTTGTATGCATGAAGCGGGTGAATCTGAAAACCCTAAGTCATTTTGGGGACGATGACCAGCGTCCATTGGATTAGCTTGACTGGTTGACCTATTCATCTCAATCTACGGCCCAGATCGCTTGTGAGAACGGAGGGAAAATTTGAAAATGGAAACGCACCGTTTCATTTAAACGGTGGTCCCTGGGCCTACTTCTTTTATTCGCACCCCCCACGCGCGCTGGCCCAAATGGAATGAACTATCTGTCTCTTCTATTTCCACCCCCCTCCCTTTTTATATTATTTTGAATTCTTTTAAATTCTTTTAATATTTTAGCCACCTTATAAAATTCATAAAAAATTGATAAATGGTTCTTTTTTGGTCATTCTTTTTTCTATGATTAGATAATTTTGTGTAGAAAAATATAAAAATAAAAATGAAATTTTATTTTTAATGTAGAATTTTTAGTGATATTTTCTTTTAAATGGTGTATTTTCTTTCCTTTAGTTGATACCTTATCTTGCAAGAATTGTTTTAGGACCTTCCCTTAGGTTTTTTAATTCATTCTTTTTTGTGTAATTAGATATTGAACTCTAGTTTCATGTAGGATTTATCCCTTGATTTTAGAAATTAAATTTGATGTAGTTTGATTGTTAGACATTTAGGTGCTCTAATTAGGGTTTTAAGTAGTATACTTGAACTTCAACATTTTATTTTTGGGGTTTTTAGGACAAGTTAGCCTATGGGGAATATATGGGACTTAAGGGTAAGTATGTATAGAATCCCCTAGAATTTTACTAGAATATTTCATGGTGTTTTAGTATTTTTCATTGATTTTTGAATGTATGGATAGTATGTGTGTTGCTTAAAGGCATAAGTTGTATTGTTGTGTTTTCTTTCCTTCTCTGTTGAGTGTGTGAGCTTTGAAGATTGAGTTGAAGACCTTGTGGATCATCATGGAAGCTTTGAAGACCTTGCATAGGAGTTTAGCATAGCTTTTGTTGTTTTGTTTATAGGTTTATAGGTGCATAGGCAGAGCCCTAGATAGAATACTTTGTTCAATAAACAAGGAGTGTCTTGTTCACCTCCTTTCTTCTCTATGACACAGAGTCCCTTAAGGGTATTCACCTCTCTCCTTTGGAGGGATTAGTGACCTTGCCCTATAAGGTAGAACTTTGAGAGAGCCTTTCCTTTGATGTTAAGTTCTCAATGGCATCCTTTGGAAGTCAGTGAGCACTGCAACATCCTCACCTCATCTTATTGACTGAATCTTGTTTGCTGGAGCATTAGAGCCATTGAAGATAGAAGCTAAGGCCTTGAAGAGGATGATTCCTTGAAGATTATTGAAGTCTGAAGACTCTGTGAAGATCAAGTTGATGCCTGAAGATCCCTGGAGATAGTAAAGCCTGAAGGTGGAGCTGGTCAAAGGAGCTGAAGCTCAAGGGAGAAGATGAGTTGATACTCATGCTGTAGGTTTGATACCTGGAAAGCAAGTGATCTCTGAAGTCTGAAGACTGGGTTGCTGCTGGAGGAGCTGAGGCTTTCTTCTGTTTTCTTTGATGTATTGTGTGTTTTGTCTGATTTGTCTGTTGCATTAGACTAAGCCCATTTAGAATAAGTTCAGTCTAAGAGCATGAGTGCATCTGATTGTATTGTTATTACTTGGCTTTGCTTGCGGGTATTCGGTAGAGCCCAGCTCCCTTGCCCATGTGTTTATTTTGCTTGATAGCATGATCTCATTTTCTGTCTGTATGATTACAGTGTACTGTTATTTTGCTTGATGGCATGTTGTTTATTTCAGTATGATTACTGTTAGTTCATGACTGGCTTGAGGTTGAGACGAGCTTGTGGAGGCTGAAGCCCCACACACATTTCCTCCCTCACTTGCATTGCATGCATTTTACTGTTAAAGCTGATGCTTTTGTCTGTTTTGGTGTATCATTGACATGATCCCTTAGAACTCTCATTTCCTCTGATGAGGATTTGATGATAGACTTTTAGGTTGAAACCTATGCATGACAACATCTAGGAGTTCCCTGTTCAAATCTCAACCATAGGATGAATCCATGGCATGATAACAATAGGACTTGATAGTCTCCCTCCTAGTTGGGCCTGTTCTCTTCTCATCTCGAAGCAGTTTAAGATACGGTAATCATGAATGATTTCTTTTGTACGTTACGAGCCTTAAGCTATCTGAGAAAGGATTGTGGGAGAGTTTCTTTTCCACAGTCTGGATGTTTAGTATAGTACCCTTTGGGTGACATGCGACGCATTCACTCTCAGGTCATAGTCTCTAGTGCGGTTGAAATCGCAAACACAATAAAAAACACTTCTTTTAGGAGATAACCCGTAGTTTCCCGAACTACGTTTGCTCTGATCTTCCATGCTGTGTGGAAGTACGTAGGCATAGGATGCGATATCCTAGCGAGCAACCTTCCCCACCTTCACCCGTAGTTGGCCGAACTACGTTGACTCTGATTTCTCATTCTCTGATGAGAATACGTAGGCATAAAGCGCGACGCTTTGCCGAGTCATTTTTCTTTTCTTTTTCAGCCAGCCTTGATAGGTAGATAGATTATAGCCAACCCGTCCAAGTAAACAAACAAGCGAGGATCCCGTCGAGTACGACGGACGTGAGGGGTGCTAATACCTTCCCCTTGCGTAACCGACTCCCGAACCCAGACAATGGTTGCGACGACCTTGTCTTACCCTTT
Organism: Lathyrus sativus; assembly: GCA_963859935.3. Lineage (NCBI taxonomy): Eukaryota > Viridiplantae > Streptophyta > Magnoliopsida > Fabales > Fabaceae > Lathyrus > Lathyrus sativus. The sequence goes on along the minus strand of OZ012737.1, from coordinate 246,473,566 downwards.
TTCGTCAGGTTTTTCCGATCGTTTCCTTTCCCGCTCCGAGGGATAAATAACGAAAGGTGGCGACTCTTCTGTCATGCCGGCACCTTATTTTCACGCAAGCGACAGCTGGCGACTCTGCTGGGGACTTGATAGTTTCCTAGGGATCCAACGTCCCGAAAGCGAGTCAATTTTGGGATCCAACGTCCCTTAAGAGAGTCAATCCTATCGTTTGTGTGTTTGCTTGTTGGGTTGCGTTTATTTATCGCATTTTTACTTCTCGCACTTTATTTCCCGCATTTTATGTTCCAGTATAATATGATTATTTGTGCTGTTGTGGGATGGGAATTCTGATTGAGTGAGAAGCCAGACCCAGGCTTGAGTGCACCATAGACTTAGAGTGGAAATTAGTGGGCGCGTGCTTGCTTTGCAGGCACTAGTGTCTCATGAAATCCACGCTCAGACGAGGTTCATCCGGTTGGCTTCACTTTCAACCCTTTGGGTTGAGACGGTTGCTGGTTTGGTGGATTGTCGACTCTGGGGACCGGTCATTTGTGATTCAGCTAAGTGAGGCCTCTTCAGGACTTGATGATGCCACTCCTTCTGGGAATCGTATCATCAGTTTTGAAAGTCTGTGACGCTGATGAACGCATAGGATGCCGTACCTTGAGTCAGTCTAGGTCCATACCTGTGAGTGGGACTGGGTTTATTGCAGGAAACTTAGACCTTCAGACTACCTGGTTTTCTTGACAGTGAATCAGTTATGTTGGGTTCTCAGTTGCAGACGTGTTCTTGATAGAGCAAGAGGTTTTGATCAGAGGATCTTGTCGTCGGGTGTTTGTCTGTTCTTGATAAAGCAGGCTTTGATCAGTGTATTATCATCAGTGGTTTGTTCTGGATGGAGCAGACTTTGAGTGAGGTCTGAAGACCTCATCGGCAGTTGTTATTTGTTCTTGATAGGGCCGATTTTGAGTGGGGTCTGAAGATATCATCAGCAGTTGTGTGTTTGTTCTGGAGAGGGCAGATTTTTGATTTGGGGTCTGAAGACTTCATCAGCGGACGCTTTCTGATCATACATCCCGGGGTCCTTATTATCATGCACTTACTCTTGTCAGAACAGAATTTTGATCTCGATCCTATCAGATGGTTATTCTCAGCAGATCAGATCAGTGGTTTACACCGGGGTTTCCTTCTCATCAGTGACTGTTGATACCGAATCTCCACAGCAGCCCCCTGGATATGTTATTGCATACCTGCATTTTGCATTAGTTTACGCATTCATCTGCATTCCATTAACGTGTGTCTGTGTTGCAGGTACCGTTTCCCCGATCCAGGATTTCCCGCCTCCTACTGTTATTATGGCCTCTCTCAGGAAGACTGTTGCGTACAAGTTCCCGACCCCCGATGTGTCGAAGCTGACTGGTTTGATAGCCCTAGCAGGGGATTCTGTGAAGGATAGGTTCAGGAAGTCTTATGGCAAGTTGCTTAGTCTGGTCTGCAAACCTTCTACGTCTGAGTTGAATGGGTTACATGCTCTTCTGCAGTTTTATGATCCTCCCTTGAGGTGTTTCACTTTTCATGACTTCGTTCTCGCGCCGACATTGGAAGAGTATGCTGATATGCTGGGTGTGCCTATCAAAAGGCAGATGCCTTTTGTCCACATGGATGCTGAGCCTGATCTGGTTAGCTTGGCTTCCTCACTCCATTTGAGCGCTTCTGAGTTAGTGGTAACGAGTTGGAACAAGGTCCCAGGGTTCTCTCTGCAGTTTCTGATAGCTAAGGCTCAGCAATGTGCTAAGGACAAATGTTGGGACGCCTTCAGCACCATCCTTGCTTTATGCATATATGGCATCATCCTATTTCCCAGCATGCCTGATTTCGTAGACTTTGATGCATTCCATATATTTGCCTCAGGGAATCCAGTCCCTACTCTGATCGGAGACGTCTACCATTCAGTGCATTATAAGAATGAGAACCGGAGAGGGAAGAATGTTTCATGCTGCGTACCGTTGTTGTACAAGTGGTTTGATAGTCATTTGCCCAAGACGGGTTCTTCTGTCTTGTCGGCAGCCACAGCTGAGTGGCCTGAGCGTCTGATGAGCTTGTCGGCAGAAGACATTGTTTGGTTCGTTGACAGAGGCAGGTTAGGCACCGAGATGATCTTCAGTTGTAATGGGTTTCCTAACGTACCTCTGATAGGTAGGAAGGGTTGCATCAACTACAACTCATCATTGCTAGTTCGTCAGTTTGCATATGCTTTGAGGATTCCACCGAAGGAAGAAGAGGTACGGGAATCTCTGTACCTCACGGGTATTCTAGAGGGGGATTTGTTGTCCAAGCTTCAGTGTGCGTGGAACAATATCAACACGAGAGGAAAGCCTTTGTTGGGGAAGAGCAACAACCAAGCTTACCCTCCTTATTCAGATTGGATCAGAGCCAGAGCCAGCACTATAGGGATGCCATTCCCTCATGTCAGACCGGAGAGTCCTCCACCAGTCGAAGAGCCTACCTCTGTGTCCATTCATCAGCACAACCAGGTATTAGCTGAGCGTGATGAGCTGAAGAGGGCAAATGCAGAATTAGAGAAGGAGTTAGCTCAGCTTCGAAGTGAGAGGAACGAAGCCGTGCATGCTCTCAAAAAGCAAACAGAGACGGTAAGCCAGCTGAGTGCGGACTTGGCAAAGCAGATTGCTGATCGGGAACGCTTAGGTCAAGACTTCAGAGCTGCTAATGATGTGCTGGCTACGAAGAAGACGCATTTGGAGGAAGCATATCGGAGAATATCTAAGTTCGACCAGCATTGGAAGACCTCCATGGCTACTAGGAAGGAGCGAGAAGACAAGCTGATGCTGCAGATTTCTAAGCTAGAGACTGAAGTGAAGGACAGTGAGCGGAGGTTTGATGAAGAGACCGCCCGCAGGTACTCCGCTGAAGCCCGTCTCAACAAAGCCATTGCTAGCCTGAAGGAGCATAAGCTGATGTTTGAGTCTAAGAAGCGGAAGCTGGAAGATTGCTTTGGCGAAGGCGCTTGGGAGAATTCAGTTCGGGGGCTTCAGCATACTATCAGGCAGAGAGAACTACTCGTCGAGGGGTTGCTCACTTCGCCAGATCATTCGGAGACAAAGGAGTTATTAGCAGAGTATCGTGCCCGTGGCCGTACTTGACTAGTTATATCCCTATTATTTTTGATCTTTGATGTATGCTGACCATCGCCAGACTTGTTGGCTGAGGTCATGCTGTTGATTTGTGCTCGCTGATACTGTGTACTGCCTTGATAGGCCTTTCCATATATATATGAGATTGATGTTTCCATGATTGGGCCCGGATTTCTTCTTCCTCTTGTTATTATCAGCACTGTCACTAAGGCACTAGGATCGGGGAAAGATCTCCCACGCGCACAGACACACGCATGCATCTGCATGAAGCATATTTGCATGGTGTATATCTTATTGCTTTTCCTAACCTTTATTATTGACAGGTTTTTCAGGTTCCGCGCTGCTTTCGATCTCCAGGATTGATCAAAGACCCATCCACCGCTACTCAACTCGCGCTAATCAGACGAGAATAATGGACCAGGTACAGTCAGATGTTCAAGAGCTCCGTGAGCGGATGGATCGTTTTATGGAGCTGATGCAGGTGGTCGCGAATGGTCAAGATCAGCTTCGTACTCTGGTTCAACCTCTGATCTCCAGGGTTGACAGTAATGGCATACTTCACGGTGGGGCCGTGCCTACTCCTCCTCCAGGGGAGACTCCACAGAACGTTGTTCCTGCTGCCGGGGGCAACGGCAGTGCTAACGGCAATCTTATGACTAATCTCGGACTTAACGCGGCTGGCGCCGTCAATGGTAGTTTGGGAGCCAATGTTAACATGGGACCGGTCAACGGCAATGCTGGCGCAGGAAATCTGGTGGTGCCTCAACCGTGGCTGGAGGACCATCAGGATGATATATTCTCTCAGAGAGGCGTAGAGGCAGAGTTGAACGCTGAAGCTCGACTCAGGTTCAAGGCGCTGGAAGACAAGATGAGAAGTATAGAAAATCAGAACACATTGGGCGTTGACATGTCCAACCTAGGGTTGATTGCTGACTTTAAAGTGCCTCACAAATTCAAGGTGCCTACCTTCGAGAAGTATAAGGGTACTACTTGCCCCCGGGTCCACCTCCGATCTTATTATAGAAAGATGTTCGCTTATTCTGACGATGAGAAGCTGCTGATGCACTTCTTTCAGGATAGTCTTTCTGGCCCATCGCTCGAATGGTATATGGGCTTGGAGCCCGCTGCTGTGCGCACCTGGAAAGATCTTGCAGAAGCGTTTGTTCTCCACTATCAATACAATAGCGACTTGGCTCCCAACCGAGTTCAGCTTCAGAATCTCTCACAGCGGAACAATGAAAGCTTCAAAGAATACGCCCAGCGGTGGCGTGAATTGGCTGCTCGGGTTCAACCGCCGATGGTTGAGCGTGAGTTGGTACAAATGTTCGTGGCTACCCTTCCTGGAATCTACTATGAAAAGCTGGTCAGTGGCATGTCTGGAACATTCTCGGCTCTCATCACTTTGGGCGAGCATGTTGAGAACGGTATAAAGATCGGAAAAATTCAGGGCGAATCATCCTCAGCTGGAGGAGGTAACAAGAAACCCTATACTGGCAAGCGTCGAGAGGGAGATGCCAGTGCTGTCACTAATGCTAGGAGAAAGGGCAAGGGCCCTCAGCCTCAGATTGCTAGCATAAACATTCCAGCTGCTCCACCGCAGCCACAGCAGCAGCAACCTCAGCAGCAGAATAATCAGGGGTATAAAAGATATCAGAATCGGGCTCCCCTGGCAAGCCGTCAGTTTGATACTCCACCTATGTCATATGCACAGCTTTTGCAAACGTTGCTCCAGCTCCAATTAGTTCAAAAGAGGACAATGGCTCCCTTAACAGGGGCACCACCACCGGGATATGATGCCAGTGCTACTTGTGAATTCCATACTGGGGCACCTGGCCATACGATTGAGAATTGTAAAGCTTTTAAGCACAAAGTCCAGGATTTGGTGGACGCCAAGGTTATCAACTTTTCTGACAACGTGCCTAACGTCACCAAAAATCCAATGCCTCATCATAAGGGGGGCGGAGTGAATGCTGTTATCACTGAGGAGAATTCAGACTTGCTGACTGATGTCAAAGATTTGAAGACGCCGTTGAGTTTTGTCAAGGCTAAGTTGCTAAAGAAGGGCTTCTTTCCTGGATGCGGAGAATTATGTATGGCTTGTGCTACACTTCCTGACGGATGTGAGCAGCTGATCGAAGGTATCCAAAGTCTGATGTCCGAGGGTATTTTGCAATTCAGCCGGAGCGTCGAGAGTGCATCAAGGGAAGTTGTGCTGAAGCAAGCAGACGAAGTTGCTACCATTACCATTCCTCGCCACCCTATTACTATTTCTGCGCCTCGTCCGCCTACCATCACCATCACCAGGGCCGGACCAATCCCATTCGAGAGTACCAATGCCGTTCCATGGCATTATGGCGCCGAGGTTTATTGTAATGGTCAAAAGATAGAGCTTGAGCCGTTCGGGTCAACTATGCAGAATCTTACCGAGGTCAGCGGTATCACTAGAAGCGGAAGAGTGTTCGCACCAGCAGAGGTTGCAACAGAGAAAGTGGCCCGGGCTGATGATGTGGATAAGGGTAAAGGTAAAGCTGTTGAAGAGGTCCCTGCAGGGGCAGAAAAGGACTTGCTGGTTAAAGATGCTGAAGAGTTCATGCGACTAATCAAGAAAAGTGACTACAAGATTGTAGATCATCTTCACCAGACTCCGTCAAAGATCTCGATTCTTAACCTGTTGCTGTGCTCTGAGGCGCACCGCAACGCGTTACTGAAGGTATTGAATGCTGCATACGTGCCGCAGGAGATATCAGTAAATCAACTCGAGGAGGTAGTAGCCCATGTTAATGCTGGTAATGGGCTGAGATTTACAGATCTAGAGCTGACTCCCAAGGGAAGAGATCACAACAGCGCCTTGCACGTCTCAATAGAGTGCAGAGGCACGATTATGTCACATGTCCTAGTGGATACGGGTTCCTCGCTTAACGTGCTTCCAAAGAAGGCACTGATGAAGTTGGATACCCGTGGACTGCTGTGCACGCCCAGTGATCTAGTCGTGAAAGCCTTTGACGGAACCAAGCGCCACGTCTTCGGAGAGTTGACCCTGCCCATTCAAGTTGGTCCAGAGACGTTCAATGCGGTTTTCTATATCATGGATATCATGCCTGCCTATAGCTGCCTCTTAGGTCGGCCATGGATCCATTCTGCTGGTGCCGTGACGTCCACGCTGCATCAGAAGCTTAAATATGCTGTTGGGGGCAGCATAGTGACAGTCTGTGGAGAGGAGGACATCATGGTAAGCCACCTGTCGTCCTTTAAATACGTTGAAATGGATGGTGAGATCCATGAGACTCTGTGCCAGGCATTTGAAACTGTCAGGGTGAAGGAGGTGGCCCCTGTCGTCGCAGAGAGGCAAGAGTTGAACCTCTCCTCGTTTAAGGAAGCTAGGGCCGTTGTCGAAGCCGGTTCCACCCCAGGCTGGGGGCATGTCTTGGATATACCAATCAAACAGGATAAGTTTGGATTGGGATATTCTCCGGAAGCTGAAGCTTCATCTTCTTCTGGCAGCTCGTCTCGTGGGAAAGGGCCGATCCTATTCACCAAGGGGGGAGTAATTTTCGAGAGCATCAACGCAACGTCGGAGGACAGCGGAGACAGTGATTGCGATCTTGACGCCTGGATTCAACCGAGCAAATCGGGCGAGCGCCTCCACAATTGGACCATCAAGGAGATTATCAAGCTGACAAGTGAAGAGTAATGATTTGCTTTTTACAATCTTTGTACAGCCCTATGTCCTGCCCGGGGCATAGTGGTTTTACTGTCAGGGCCTTGTTGGATTATGTGTATGCATTTTGTTAATAAATAAAAGGCGTTTTCTTCGTAATCAAATATTGTGTTCTCTGTTATTCCTATTTTATGTTTATTTCGAAAAAACAGCAAAATGGCAACGAGGTTCGTGCTAACCTGCATATTCCTGCTTTAAACTTAACCCTTGTTATTGCAGGATCCACGTAACAGATGACATCGACTCTGGACCCTCTACGGCTCACTACGACTTTGATTGCCCGATTTATCAAGCCGAGGATGAGATTGATGAAGACGAAGACCTTCCGGAAGAATTGGCCCGCTTGTTGAGACAAGAGGAAAAAGTTATTCTGCCTCATGAGGAGGAGATTGAGATCGTAAATCTGGGTTCTGAGGAGCTCGTCAGAAATGTCAGAGTTGGGGCTGCGCTGCAGAATGATGTCAAGCATAGGCTGGTCGAGATGCTTCGAGAGTATAGTGACGTCTTTGCTTGGTCATATGAGGATATGCCCGGACTCGACACTGATATTGTGGTTCATCGCTTGCCGTTGCGAGAAGATTGCCCTCCAGTCAAGCAAAAGCTCAGGAGGACGAGACCAGACATGGCTGTAAAAATCAAAGAAGAGGTCCAGAAGCAGTTGGACGCAGGATTTCTAGCCGTTACCACTTACCCTCCGTGGGTCGCCAACATAGTGCCTGTACCGAAGAAGGACGGTAAGGTACGCATGTGCATCGATTATCGGGATTTGAACAGGGCGAGCCCTAAGGATGATTTCCCGTTGCCTCATATCGATGTGTTGGTCGACAATACAGCCCAGTTTTCCGTGTTTTCGTTCATGGATGGCTTCTCCGGTTACAATCAGATTAAGATGGCACCGGAGGACATGGAGAAAACGACGTTCATCACCCCCTGGGGAACATTTTGCTATAAGGTAATGCCCTTCGGTCTGAAGAACGCAGGGGCCACTTACCAGCGAGCAATGGTAACTTTGTTTCATGATATGATTCATCATGAGATCGAGGTCTATGTTGATGACATGATTGCAAAGTCCCAAACGGAGGAAGAGCATCTGGTCAATTTGTTGAAGCTGTTTGAAAGGCTTAGGAAGTTCAGGCTGAGGCTGAATCCTAACAAGTGCACTTTCGGAGTGCGGTCCGGAAAGTTATTGGGGTTTATCGTTAGTGAACGAGGTATTGAAGTTGATCCTGCAAAAATAAAAGCTATCCAAGAAATGCCAGCGCCGAAAACAGAGAAAGAAGTTCGTGGTTTCCTGGGCCGAATAAACTACATTGCAAGGTTTATCTCTCAGCTCACGGCCACTTGTGAACCGATGTTCAAGCTTTTAAAGAAAGATCTGGCGATTACTTGGAATGAGGATTGCCAGAAGGCATTCGATAAAATAAAGCAGTATCTTCAAGAACCTCCTATCTTGATACCCCCAGTGGCTGGATGACCATTGATCATGTACCTGACGGTTCTGGAGAATAGTATGGGGTGTGTTCTCGGTCAGCACGACGAGACGGGTAGAAAAGAGCATGCCATTTATTATTTGAGTAAAAAGTTCACTGAGTGTGAATCTCGATACTCGATGCTGGAGAAGACGTGTTGTGCATTAGCTTGGGCTGCCAAACGTCTACGGCAGTATATGCTCAATCACACCACTATGCTAATTTCGAAGATGGATCCGATCAAGTACGTCTTCGAGAAGCAGGCTCTTTCGGGCAGGATTGCCAGATGGCAGATGGTGTTAACAGAATATGATATTCAGTACGTCTCTCAGAAAACCATTAAGGGAAGCGTATTGTCTGATTACCTTGCCGAACAGCCAATCGAAGACTACCAGCCAATGAAGTTCGAATTCCCTGACGAGGACATTATGTTTCTCAAGGCGAAGGATTGCGATGAGCCATTGCCCGACGAGGGACCAGATAGGAAGTCTCAGTGGAAGTTGATATTCGACGGAGCGGTTAATTCCTACGGAAGTGGTATCGGGGCTATCATCACGACTCCTCACGGATCCCACATCCCTTTTACTGCGAGACTGACGTTTCCAGTTACTAATAATGAAGCCGAGTATGAAGCATGTATTATGGGGCTAGAAGAGGCAATTGATTTGAGAATCAAGAATCTAGATATATATGGTGACTCAGCGCTTGTAATCAATCAGATTAAAGGGGAGTGGGAAACTCGTCAAGCGAATCTAGTGCCGTACATGAATTATGCCAGGAGGCTGCTTCCGTTCTTCGATCGAGTGGAACTTCATCATGTACCCAGGGCTGAAAATCAGATGGCTGATGCCTTAGCCACGCTGGCTTCCATGTATAAAGTCAATTATTGGAATGAGGCTCCAAGAATTGTACTTTCGCGTCTTGATAGACCGGCATTTATCTTTTCAATCGAGGATGCCACTGACGGCAAGCCATGGTTCCACGACATCCAGACCTTCCTTATGACTAAGGAGTATCCTGCGGGTGCGTCCATCCAGGATAAGAAGACTCTGAGGAGGCTATCTGGAAACTTTTATCTCAATCCTGATGGGGTGCTGTATAAGAGAAACCACGATCTCGTGCTACTCAGATGTGTGGACGAAAAAGAGGCGAGTATGCTCATGGAGGAAGTCCATGAGGGCACATTTGGTACGCACGCCGGCGGGCACGCCATGACGAGGAAGATCCTGAGAGCAGGGTATTACTGGCTGACTATGGAGTCGGATTGCTTCAGATTCGCGAGGAAATGTCACAAATGCCAGATTTATGCTGATACAGTTCATGTACCGCCGTGCCCATTGAATGTCATGTCCTCCCCTTGGCCGTTCTCCATGTGGGGCATCGACATGATAGGCAAGATCGAGCCCACTGCATCCAATGGTCATCGTTTCATTCTGGTAGCTATCGACTACTTCACCAAGTGGGTGGAGGCAGCCTCGTACGCTAATGTGACCAAGCAGGTGGTAGCTAAGTTCATAAAGAGGGACATCATCTGTTGCTATGGAATTCCCGAGCGGATCATTACTGATAATGGTTCGAATTTGAATAACAAGATGATGAAAGAGCTGTGCCAGAGCTTCAAGATTGAACACCACAACTCATCTCCTTACCGGCCGAAGATGAATGGCGCTGTTGAAGCGGCCAACAAGAACATCAAGAAGATTGTTCAGAAGATGGTTGTGACGTATAAAGATTGGCACGAGATGCTTCCGTTTGCCTTGCACGGTTATCGTACGACGGTGCGTACGTCGACCGGGGCAACTCCTTTCTCCTTGGTGTACGGTATGGAAGCTGTCCTACCGTTAGAAGTGGAGATTCCCTCTTTGCGAGTTTTGGTTGATGTAAAACTCGACGAGGCAAAATGGATTACGAATCGTTTGAACCAACTCAGCCTGATGGACGAGAAGAGGTTAGCATCGATTGCATTTGGTCGCCTGTACCAAAGCCGAATGAAGAAAGCTTATGATAAGAAGGTGCGTCCTAGAAGCTTTCAGACGGGTGATCTCGTCCTGAAGAAAATTCTTCCGCCACACTCCGATCACCGGGGCAAATGGACTCCGAATTACGAAGGGCCGTATGTCGTCAGCAAGGTCTTCTCAGGAGGAGCTTTGTTGTTATCCACGATGGATGGTGAAGATTTTGCATCCCCGGTGAACGCGGACGCAGTTAACAAATACTTTGCTTGAAAGAGACCCGCTGGACAAAAAAGAAAGAGTCCAGGCAAAAAAGGGGCATCCCGGCGAACCAAAAACAGAATAAAAGGTTCGGGCAAAAATTAGGGATATATTAAAAAATGTACACCCGCGAAGTCGAAAACCTACACTGGGCGGCTTCGGCAAAAAAGGGTATCCCGGTGAACTGAAAACCCGGAAGGGCGGTTCACGCAAAAGTTAGGGATTTGAATAACCAAATGACTGCATTCCGCGTGTGGACTTTCATTGTTTAGTGGTTCGGAAGACCTGAGGGCCGTTTACCTGAATCAATCTCTTCCGAAGCTGAAGCATCGGAGAAGTATCGAAGTCGAGTGGGTCTTAGAGGGATCAACTCATGGTGTTCGTCTACGCCTCGATTGCCAACATTTGTACATACTGATGTATATTTATGTTTTCTTTTTCTTTGTGCGGCTTCCTCATTCCAGGAGTTTACCTCTGTTGTAAAACATTTTTGCCCATTCAGGGGTTCATCATCAATAAAATGCACATTATTCAGCAATTCTACTTGTCTGTTTAGCATTTATCTGTTTTGTTTGCGAATGAAAACGCCGATGTTTTTTTGATAAAATGCGCATACATAAACTTGCGGGCCTAGGCCCATTGATTGTTGAAACAATTAATTACCTGAATTTTGTCACAAGATAATAACCTTGATAGGCCCCTTTGAGGAGGGTATCTTGTCTATTTGTTTGTGTTGTTGCAGGTGTAGCACCTTCCAGAAGATGTGCCGTGCGCATCCCCGAAGCAGGGCGAGTCCTCCTTCTCCAGCAGAGTTCAGTAGTCTCTCCTCCGCAAAGTCTGAACGCAAGATGGTGATTATTGATATGTCTTCCCCAGGTAGAGATGATTCTCTTCCCCAAGCAGACGCATCCTGAAGGAGCGTCACCTCACTAGCTGAGTCAAACACCGAAGAACGATGTCTTCCCCAGCACCGGGTCACAAGTGCAGATTTCATAGGAATGTTTGGGTACCGAAGCTTGCGTTTTCCCCAGTAAAGTCGCCGAAGCAGGTGTCTCCCCCCAGCACCGGGTCACAAGTGCAAGTCTCGTAGGAAGCTGTTCGTATGCTGAAGGATGCAGTAACTAATGGCGCCAGACTGAAGTCTCCAGCGGAATTGAGATTCCCCACCAGAGTCGTATTCTCTCCCGAAGTCGGATGATTCCCTCTTCCCCAGTAGAGTGTTGGAACAACTGACGTTGTATTCCCCTGCAGAGTTGCACTCTCCCCCGAAGTCAGATGATTCTTTCTTCCCCGGCGAAATTAAAATTCCTCATCAGAGTCGTACCCTCCCGTTGAAGTAGAATGATTTCTCTCTCCCCGGCTGAGTCCGCAAACCCCCAGAAAAGCAGAATCCTTGGAAGCAGTTGGGACCATGAGTGGATTTTCCCTAGCAGATGTTGAACAGCTGATGCTGTATCTCCCAGAGTCGTACTCCCTTTGGCGAAGCAGAATGACTTCTCCTTCCTCAGCCAAGTTTGCAGATGTCCAGGAGGGCCGAGTCCTTGAAGGTTGATCAGATCGTGATTGGTCTTTCCCCAGTGGAGTGTGGAGCAGCTGAAGTTGTTTCCCCACAGAGTTATCATCCCCAGACAGAGCCCGATTGATATTGGCGTGTCCGCGTTCCCCTCAGCAGGATGATTCCTCTACCTGAGTAGTGCTTGTATCCTTGACAGAAGGATTTCCTCCTCCCAGCATTTATTTTGCTGACGGGATCGCATCATTGTGCATGACTGCATGGCATTTAACATTGCATGGCATTTAATGTTGCATAGCATTGTGCATGATTGCACAGCATTTAGCATAAACGTATATCATTCCCACCGTGTGGGGCATAGCGCAGAAGCATATGCATCATAAGCATGATCTAGGTTACTATCATTCTTGTCTTACAGGTGTTCCACCAAGAGACCAGTTGCTCAGGACGATTCCTGATATTCTCCCCAACGAGGTCGCTTCCTTGAGATGATTCCCAAGACCCCGGTGTGATCCCCACAGTCGCTCGCTCAAGATGATTTTTGAGATCCCCAGTGAAGTCTTCAGTCCGAGACGATTCTTGAATTCCTCAGCAGGGCCGTTTGCTTAAGATGATTCTTAAGACCTCAGTACAGCTTCCCGAGTTGTTCGCCTAGTATGATGCTTGAGCTCCCCAGTAGCGTCCCCAGCAAGAGTTGCCCAGGAAGGTTCCTGGAATACCCCGCAGAATAAAGTCTCCAGAACGGTTATCGGTTCAAGATGATTCTTGAAGGTGCCTGACAGATTTGTTTGTTCAAGATAATTCTTGAAGTCCTTAGCGGTGTGATATGTCTGCTCCAACAGTGATGTCTAATCTGAAGATTGATTTCGTAAAACGCCTGAGGGCGATATCAGAAGGTTCCTGTGAGTTCAGATGTCCTTGTTGATGAAGCAACGTGTGGCTGAAGACAAGGTTACAAATTTTGTATTCAAGATGATCCGTGTTGGTCTGAAGACCAAGTCAGTTGTCCTGAGGTGATGATTGATTGCGATCAAGTGGATAGTTTTTCTTCTGACTGAAGTCGAAGATGTTTCTCCAGCTGAAGTGGAGTTCGCCTGAAGGCAAAGTGTTTGAATCCCCGTAGAGTCATGAATGGCTCAGGATACCATTTCTTTGACTGAAGTCATAGATTTCCCAAGCTGAAGCGAAGGTGCCTAAGGGCAAGGTTATCCCCAAGGTCATGAATGACCTAGGATTCATTTTTCGGACTGAAGGCCGAAGTATATCCCTGACTGAAGTCACGGATACTCTATAGCAGAGGTGGAGTTGCCTGAAGACAGATCCATGTATCCTTGAAGGCCAAGGACCATTTCTTTAGACTGAAGTCGAAGATACCTCCTGCAGAGTTGCCGACGGGCAAAGTTTACATCCTTGAAGGCCAAGGATGCTTATCTTCAGAAGAACTTGAAGATTCTCCAGCGGATCTGGAGTGGCCAGGGGCCAGGGTTCCATCTATATTCAGAAATACTTGAAGATTTTTTTTCTAGCTGAAGCTGGAAGTGGCCAGGGGCCAGGGTTTCATATATCTTTAATGTTGAGGTTCTACGGCGGGCAGCGTGCAGCAGTATTCTGATGTTCGTTATGGTTCTGAGGGTGACCCCCAGATCAGAGTGTGCTCGGTTAAGTCTCTCAGTCCCAGCGGAGTATTTTCAAATACGCAAGTGTACCTTTTGTTCCATTCACCAGGGGTGAACTCCAGGTCAGAATTGTTCAGGGTTGCATCAGTTGTCCGGCGGCGAGGTTGGATGTTTGTTCGACGGCGAGGTTGAACGTTTGGATTTGACGGCGAGGTCAGATCATCATTTGTCCGGCGGCGAGGTTGGATGTTTGTTCGACGGCGAGGTCAAATTATGTTTGTTTGACGGCAATGTCAGACTCTTTAAATCCCCAGCAGAGATGATGTTTGTACGACGGTGATGTCGAGCGTATCTCAGAGCGATGTTTGCTTCCGACAGCGATGTCAGATTCAGTTTTCCAGCGGCAATGTTGGGTATGTCAGAAGATTCAGTTTTCCAGCGGCGAGGTTGGGTGTTGTGGTTGTCTGAAGACAATGTCAGAAGAATTTAATGTGGATAATTGACGGCGATGTCAGATTGGTATCTCTCCAGCTGTTGTGCAGCTAGCATTGCAATATTCGAAGATTTATTCCCCGCAGAGTACCGTGTGCTTGTGCAGTTGGCAAATTTTCGGGTTTTACCGGTATTCAATCGTCTCGCACCTTGATTGGTTGAGAGCCGTTCGCTTCTCACCCAGTCAGGTTCAAGCCGTTTGAATAGGGGCAGTTGTTGCACCCCAAAATTTGACCAACAATTATTTATTCATTGAGTGTTTGAAAGTTGACACCTTCATCAGAAAGTTCAGGAGATCCTCAGAGGAATTGGTTGAAACCAGGGTTGTGTGCCTCATATCTTGAGAGTTATGGGTACCCCTCAGATGATTCTGAGACTTTGAGAATGAACTTGATGTTTTGAGAAAGCCTATGAGATGTCTTGATAGCCATCATGAAGCCCAAAGAGGTCATTAGGCAAGAATTCAGAAGATTCAACCATGATTGGTAGAATTAGGGTTTTGACTGGGTCAACCCTAGGATCACTGAAGATTTGGAGAAGGTTGAGACCTAATCCAAGGGCTATGAGATCATGGAATGATGCATAAAGATGTTATAAAGATGATTCCTAGACCAACTCATCATGATTGAGGAATTTGAGAAGTTTCAAGTTAGGGTCTCCAAGGATTGTTAGTGAAAAAACCCTAGTTTGATCCCTATCTTCCAGGCAGTTTTAGCTCTAGATGTGATTGATATATCATCTTCCACACAACATGAATGTTGTAGAGCTTGTTCTTAGCTTTAATTTGAGTGGTGGAAGTCCTTGATAGGAGTTACAGAGCTCAAGTTATGGTTTTGACAAATTACAGGTCAGCTGAGGTGTGTGAATCTGGGTCCTTGAAAGTCACCCAACTTGCAGACAACTTTTGCCCTAGTAGGATGATTCCTATGATCTCTTGGTAAACATGAATGTTGGAGGGCATCTTCTTAGCTTTAATTTGAGTGGTAGAAGTCCTTGATAGTATTTGTGGAACTCAACTTATGGTTGGAACAAGACAGGGGTATTTTGGTCATTTGTCAGTTATAGGTCATTTTAGCCAATGCCTAAAACTCCTATTTCCAAGCCTCAAATGGAAAAACTCAAAACATGAAAGTTGTTCAAAATGTGATTTTAAGTCTAGAAAGAAGGTCATGAATTGTTGGAAAAGCTCATAGAATGGAGTTGCATGATTGGTCAAAAATGAACTAAAAATGGCATATAAGTTTAAAAAGTTGAAATTGGAAATTGGTTTGGAGGATCTAGAAATCCAAAATGGGTCATCCAATATATCATTTTGATTGGAAACATCATTTTGAGAACATTGGTTTAGATAGAATTTTGATTTGAAGCTTTAAAATGGGTGATGCTTTGTTATTTTGTTACTTGCATTTGAAGTCACCCTTGGAAATCCTAACACAAGGCAAGGAAAAAGCTTGTAATGGCTTATAACACTTCAATATGTCATGTGAGGAGATTTTAAGGTCATTTTGCAAGACTTAATGCATAGTATGAGATGTTCCATAATATCATCACATGAGAAGTTCCACACTTTTCCAACACTTTCTAGATGATTCTAGATTGTTCAATGGATTGCTATATATTGTGAGCAGGGCTGGAAATGAGTCGAGTCGAGTCGAACTCACCTCAACTCGGCTCGACTCGTTAAGAATTGTTCGAATTCGAGTTCGAGTTCGAGTTTGACACGAACTTTTTTTTAAGCTCAAACTCGACTCGTTATAAGTTCACGAACAGTTCGGTTCGACTCGTTAGGTTCATCTCATTAGGTTCAGCTCACATGGTTCACGAACTTAAAAACTATTTTTTAAATATATATATTTTTTAGTATATTTGACATTTTAAATAAATATATATATATTTTAAATAAAATATTAAAATAAAATAAAAGTTATCATATTGAAATTTAACTTTATCTTCGAAATCTACTAATTCAAAACCTACACAACTTTCAAGAGATACATTTGAGAGTCTAATTCAAAAACTACTAAATTGAAGATTAAATTTGTCTAAGATTTGAAGTAAATATTTAAACCTAATCTTAAAGACAATATAATTCTTTTCATATGTAATCGAGTTGACTCATGAACCTAACGAGTCGAACTATGTATAGTTCAAGTTCAGCTCATTTAGTTAACGAACTTAATTTTTCACTCATACTCAACTCATTTGGTTCATGAACCTAGTTCAACGATTTAATTGTCGAGTCGAATTTCGAACTATCTTCAAGTTGGTTTGGTTCATTGCCAGCCCTAATTGTGAGGATCATGATGAGTTCAGGGTTGGCCAAGGTTGGAGGGAGAGTGAGAGAAGAGTGAGGTTTTCATAGTTTCTTCAATCATAAGCAAAAGAGAGATTGTTCATTCTACACCAAGTTTGTTCAATCTTCTCATTCATCCATAATTCATAGTTCACAGTGAGTGTATCCAGGTAGATTCAGAGGATCATCAATGGAAGATTGAAAGGTTTGAATTGAGAATTGTAAGATCCACACCAGATCTGGTTTCATCTCTACAAGCCATCTCCACCAAGAAAGTTGCAAACAGAAGGGAGTATACCATTGAAGAAGCATTTGGGAGCATGATCAAGCACTGAATCGAGCTCTACACATCTCCACCATAACCTCTTAACAGGTTCTTTTTCATCACCATTCTCTCAAGTCATGTAGTTTTAACTAGTTTTATAGGCCTAGAATTGATGCATTAGGTTAGATGATGAAGTTCTGAGAGTTATGGCACGATCTATGGTAGTCGATAGCAGGTCCATGAAACTTTGATCTCCAAGAATTAGCTGGTTAGTGAGCTTCAGTTAGCAAGTACTAGCTTAGAATGGTTAGGGTATTGTGTAGAATAACTGTATGCCCTTAGATTCAAGGATTATGGAAGGATGACATCAGGTGCATATGGTTGAACCCTGATCTTGCAAGCTTCTGTTGGGGTGATCTAGAGAGAGTTAGGGAAATTGGTACGTATGGCTGTGTTCCCCTGGATGAGTAGATGATCTTTCGTTTTGGAATCGTGGAATTTCATCCACTGAGCAGAGAGAACAAGATGGATGAATTTGTGTGCATGAAGCGGGTGAATCTGAAAACCCTAAGTCATTTTGGGGACGATGACCAGCGTCCATTGGATTAGCTTGACTGGTTGACCTATTCATCTCAATCTACGACCCAGATCGCTTGTGAGAACGGAGGGAAAATTTGAAAATGGAAACGCACCGTTTCATTTAAACGGTGGTCCCTGGGCCTACTTCTTTTATTCGCACCCCCCACGCGCGCTGGCCCAAATGGAATGAACTATCTGTCTCTTCTATTTCCACCCCCCCTCCCTTTTTATATTATTTTGAATTCTTTTAAATTCTTTTAATATTTTAGCCACCTTATAAAATTCATAAAAAATTGATAAATGGTTCTTTTTTGGTCATTCTTTTTTCTATGATTAGATAATTTTGTGTAGAAAAATATAAAAATAAAAATGAAATTTTATTTTTAATGTAGAATTTTTAGTGATATTTTCTTTTAAATGGTGTATTTTCTTTCCTTTAGTTGATACCTTATCTTGCAAGAATTGTTTTAGGACCTTCCCTTAGGTTTTTTAATTCATTCTTTTTTGTGTAATTAGATATTGAACTCTAGTTTCATGTAGGATTTATCCCTTGATTTTAGAAATTAAATTTGATGTAGTTTGATTGTTAGACATTTAGGTGCTCTAATTAGGGTTTTAAGTAGTATACTTGAACTTCAACATTTTATTTTTGGGGTTTTTAGGACAAGTTAGCCTATGGGGAATATATGGGACTTAAGGGTAAGTATGTATAGAATCCCCTAGAATTTTACTAGAATATTTCATGGTGTTTTAGTATTTTTCATTGATTTTTGAATGTATGGATAGTATGTGTGTTGCTTAAAGGCATAAGTTGTATTGTTGTGTTTTCTTTCCTTCTCCGTTGAGTGTGTGAGCTTTGAAGATTGAGTTGAAGACCTTGTGGATCATCATGGAAGCTTTGAAGACCTTGCATAGGAGTTTAGCATAGCTTTTGTTGTTTTGTTTATAGGTTTATAGGTGCATAGGCAGAGCCCTAGATAGAATACTTTGTTCAATAAACAAGGAGTGTCTTGTTCACCTCCTTTCTTCTCTATGACACAGAGTCCCTTAAGGGTATTCACCTCTCTCCTTTGGAGGGATTAGTGACCTTGCCCTATAAGGTAGAACTTTGAGAGAGCCTTTCCTTTGATGTTAAGTTCTCAATGGCATCCTTTGGAAGTCAGTGAGCACTGCAACATCCTCACCTCATCTTATTGACTGAATCTTGTTTGTTGGAGCATTAGAGCCATTGAAGATAGAAGCTGAGGCCTTGAAGAGGATGATTCCTTGAAGATTATTGAAGTCTGAAGACTCTGTGAAGATCAAGTTGATGCCTGAAGATCCCTGGAGATAGTAAAGCCTGAAGGTGGAGCTGGTCAAAGGAGCTGAAGCTCAAGGGAGAAGATGAGTTGATACTCATGCTGTAGGTTTGATACCTGGAAAGCAAGTGATCTCTGAAGTCTGAAGACTGGGTTGCTGCTGGAGGAGCTGAGGCTTTCTTCTGTTTTCTTTGATGTATTGTGTGTTTTGTCTGATTTGTCTGTTGCATTAGACTAAGCCCATTTAGAATAAGTTCAGTCTAAGAGCATGAGTGCATCTGATTGTATTGTTATTGCTTGGCTTTGCTTGCGGGTATTCGGTAGAGCCCAGCTCCCTTGCCCATGTGTTTATTTTGCTTGATAGCATGATCTCATTTTCTGTCTGTATGATTACAGTGTACTGTTATTTTGCTTGATGGCATGTTGTTTATTTCAGTATGATTACTGTTAGTTCATGACTGGCTTGAGGTTGAGACGAGCTTGTGGAGGCTGAAGCCCCACACACATTTCCTCCCTCACTTGCATTGCATGCATTTTACTGTTAAAGCTGATGCTTTTGTCTGTTTTGGTGTATCATTGACATGATCCCTTAGGACTCTCATTTCCTCTGATGGGGATTTGATGATAGACTTTTAGGTTGAAACCTATGCATGACAACATCTAGGAGTTCCCTGTTCAAATCTCAACCATAGGATGAATCCATGGCATGATAACAATAGGACTTGATAGTCTCCCTCCTAGTTGGGCCTGTTCTCTTCTCATCTCGAAGCAGTTTAAGATACGGTAATCATGAATGATTTCTTTTGTACGTTACGAGCCTTAAGCTATCTGAGAAAGGATTGTGGGAGAGTTTCTTTTCCACAGTCTGGATGTTTAGTATAGTACCCTTTGGGTGACATGCGACGCATTCACTCTCAGGTCATAGTCTCTAGTGCGGTTGAAATCGCAAACACAATAAAAAACACTTCTTTTAGGAGATAACCCGTAGTTTCCCGAACTACGTTTGCTCTGATCTTCCATGCTGTGTGGAAGTACGTAGGCATAGGATGCGATATCCTAGCGAGCAACCTTCCCCACCTTCACCCGTAGTTGGCCGAACTACGTTGACTCTGATTTCTCATTCTCTGATGAGAATACGTAGGCATAAAGCGCGACGCTTTGCCGAGTCATTTTTCTTTTCTTTTTCAGCCAGCCTTGATAGGTAGATAGATTATAGCCAACCCGTCCAAGTAAACAAACAAGCGAGGATCCCGTCGAGTACGACGGACGTGAGGGGTGCTAATACCTTCCCCTTGCGTAACCGACTCCCGAACCCAGACAATGGTTGCGACGACCTTGTCTTACCCTTTTTCGTCAGGTTTTTCCGATCGTTTCCTTTCCCGCTCCGAGGGATAAATAACGAAAGGTGGCGACTCTTCTGTCATGCCGGCACCTTATTTTCGCGCAAGCGACAGAGACATGTAATGATAATGTCGGTTTTGGCATTATTCCCCACAGAGTTGCTTGTTTAAGTTTCTCTTACCCCTCCAGCGGAGCATTTCTTCAAGGTTGTTGTTGTGACAATATCAAAAGATTTCGTGAATCGGTTTTTGGAAGTTTCCGCCTATGTTAAAATAGGTGTCTGGCAGTGTGGATTCAGAAAATCCCCAGTAGAGTCCTTCTCATATTTGCTGCCATGTCAGCACTGAAAATTGGAAGACTAGACTCATATTGTGTTACCCATATGATTGATAGAGCTAGTTGCTGCAAAGATAGGCAGAAAAGTTGTATCAGAGTTATTTTCCCGCAGTGGTGGCGGAGTTATTTTCCCGTAGTGGTGGCGGAGTTATTTTCCCGCAGTGGTGGCGGAGTTATTTTCCGTAGTGGTGACGGAGTTATTTTCCCGCAGTGGTGGCGGAGTTATTTTCCTGCAGTGGTGGCGGAGTTATTTCCCGTAGTGGTGACGGAGTTATTTCCCATAGTGGTGACGGAGTTATTTTCCCGTAGTGGTGACGGAGTTATTTCCCGTAGTGGTGACGGAGTTATTTTCCCGTAGTGGTGACGGAGTTATTTCCCGTAGTGGTGACGGAGTTATTTTCCCGTAGTGGTGACAGAGTTATTTCCCGCAGTGGTGGCGGAGTTATTTCCTGTAGTAATGACAAAGTAGTACCCGTAGCGATGGCGGTGTTGTTATTTTTCCAGATTATCTTCCCGCAGTGGTGGCGGTGTTATTTTTCCAGATTATCTTCCCGCAGTGGTGGCGGAGTGATGACGGTGTTATTTTTCTGTAATGGTGACAGAGTGATATTCCTGTATCGTTGACAGGGTCATGTTGTGTTGACAGAAGTACTTCTCCCAATGAAGTCAATAAGTTCATTCCAGTATTGACAAGATAATGCTGAAATCAGATTTGTAGATAATGTTCCCCAAACAGTTGTGCAGTTTATTTCTGCGGTTGGCAAATTTCCGGGTTCTTAGTATTAAACCGTCTTGTACCTCGAATGTCTGAAGGCTTCGGGCGTTTCACCCAGTCGAGTCCAAGTCGCTTGAATAGGGGCAGTTGTTGCACCCTAAAATTTGCTCAACCTACTTGACTTGGTTTATGTTTCAATTGCATTGTCATTTGCATAAAAAGTCATGTACATAGTGTCGCTACTGCGAAAATCGGCGCCGGCTGAACAGAAGAGTCGCCACCGTGCGTTATTTATCCCACGGGAGGGAAAGGAAACGCTCAGAGTAAACCTCGCACAACACGGGAAAGGTATGGTCATCGCAACCAAAACCTGGATTCGGGAGTCGGTTACGCAAGGGGAAGGTATTAGCACCCCTCACGTCCGTCGTACTCGACGGGATCCACGCTTGTTTTCGGGTATGGATTGTTATTCTATCTAAACTATAGGTCTGGGGTTAAAAAGAAAATAAAATGAAAATAAAAATGACTCGGCAAAGTATCGCACTTTATGCCTACGTATTCCCGTCTGGAACGAGAAATCAGAGTCAACGTAGTTCGCCTACCTACGGGAAAGGAAGGGAAAGTTGCTCGCTAGGATATCGCATCCTATGCCTACGTACTTCCACACGGCATGGAAGATCAGAGCAAACGTAGTTCGGGCCACGTACGACACAAGTCTGTCCTTGATTGATTTTATTCCTTCTGAAAAAAGGTTTTTCTGATTAACAGTCCCGGCGGACAAAAATGACGTCTTTGATGAGTTCACATTCTTTTACGGATGAAGTGTCTTTTATTGTGTTTGAAATCTTTATGTGTTTTTCTGTTTGTTTTGAGAGAGAAGAGACAGAACTCTAACCTACGGTTGCGGGGGGAATCAAACTAACCTAATGTTATCATGCATGGGTTAAGACCTAGTGTCTATCATGCTCCTCTCTTGCACAGAGAGAAACAGAGATCCTACGGGATAGGCAGAAACAGAAACAATATCAGATATATACAGTAAAACAGTAAAATGCATGGATGCAACAGTACAAGCGAGGCAAGGGAGTCCCACTCAACCTCGAACCTAGAAAACAATAGGCAAAAGTGAACAGACTTCACTTTCAACCCAACAGGGTAAACAGCAAACAATACAGTCCAGAAAACCAATCAATACATCAACAATGAAATACAGCAAAAGAAACAACAGCTTCAGCAGCTCTGACTCAACATCTGGCTTCAAGTAATCTCCAATCAGCTACAGGCTTCAACAAGCATCAATCTCCATCTTCATGGACTTCAGGCAAGGGCTTTGATCATCTGTCTTCCATCTGCCATGGCTTTTCTTCAAGTTCAAACCTCCAAGATGAGGGATTAGTCACAAGAGTGAATTGGGTGTTAAGCAATCAGCTGACTACCAAGGGTGGTGAACAGACTGCTTCTAACACAAAAGACATTTTCTCTCAAGAGTTCTATCTCTTAGACACTATCACCAAGCCTTCCAAAGGAAGGGGGTGAGTGTCTTAGAGAGACTCTGAATCACAGAGAAGAATGGATGCAGACAAGGCAATCCATGTTTGAAAAACAAACTTTCTAACCTAGAGCTCTGCCTAGCTCCTAAACCCTAGTCTCCTCAGCATCTGCTAACAAGAATCTTCTCTTCAACTCTGGAAGTTGATTTTCAACATCTTGATCTCCAATGGCTTCACCTTCTCAAGTCTTCAGCTCTCCCAAGTCCCCAGACAATCCCAATACCCAAACAAGCAAGCAATAATCCCCAGAGGGCACACCACACCAGTCAATCAGATATACACAGAATATTAATAGCAGTAGGGGAGTCCTGACTTTTTCTAAGGGATCTAATAACTACCCATAGCCCCTATAGTCCCATAACTAAACTAGTTAAATCCTAAGTCCTAAGGGAAATGAAATCAAACTTCTTAAGTCATCACCTAAAAAACCCTAATTTGTTCATGTTGTTCAAGCCTACATTAAGCACCTAAAATTAATTCCTAAAAATGGGAACTAAATTGCTTCTACAAGTTCAATATCTCATCTAAACAACCTAGAAAGAACGAACAAAAAATATGAAAGCATCTAGTAGAACAAAAATTAATAAAATCATGCATGAAATGAACTATTTAAAATGTCATTTATTTAGAAAATATGAAAAAAATATCAAATAAAAATAAAAATGCAATTTTATTTAATGACAATTTTCTACACATTCTAATGAAAATGATATAAAAAGAATGGATTAAAAATGATTTTTTATCTATTTATTATGAATTTTGGAAAATGCATAAAAGAATTAAAGAAAATAAAAGAATGTATAATGAAATAAAGGGAGGGGGGTTTGAATAGAAGACACGCTCAGTTCATATTCTTGGATGGGCCAGGCAGTGGGGGTGCGCGTAGCAAATTATATTAGGCCCAGAACAACTTCAGAATTATTAAAAATAAAAAACAAGCAGGGGGTGAGAACAGCAATGGATTCACGTTCAAATTGATTGGGCCTGATAACATGGGGGGTGGGGATATCACTAACACTTAGGCCCGCCCGTTTCATTAAATGAAACGGTGCGTTTAGGGCACCACTCTCTCCCTCCAAAATCCAGCTTTAAACGAGAGCCACAGGATTGGCTTCTGAGTCAAAGGTCTAACACACAACGGACGCTCAGGATTTCGTCTCCTACCTTGAATCATATGAGAACTAGGGTTTCCCTCCATGGCAGCCATGCACGAACCAACTTCAAGCTCTCGGTTCTCTCTCCACAGTGCACGAAACAACACGATACAAACATGAAAAACACTCAGAATCTCTCCCTCTACAAGCCTACAACCTTAGTTTCCATTGAAATTCATCATATCACTCAAACCGATCGAGACAAGTTCTGACTCCATGAAAATACTCTGCAACTCATCCTCAAAATTCTCAACCAAACCTATACTAATCTATTCTATACTTAATGGTGATCATTCTGTGCTAACAACCTAAGATTATCATGCACTATGCCATGAGTTCTACATCCTAACAGTTCTAACAACCTGCTAACAATCATCACCAAACAACACCAAACTCATCCTAATTGATCTACTAACAACCTAGATCATTATTATGCTAGTAAATCTATGCTAAACTAACTGAACTAATCAATTTGAATGAAAACGCACCTGATGCAAAAGCTTGAAAACAGCTATGGAAACTCGTGAATCCACCACCAACAATGCTCAGATCTTGATCAGTGAGTGAAGCTTTTGCTTCTGTATGCAACACCTCTTGTTTCTTGGCCTTGGATCTTGCTAACCGATTGATTTTTCACTTTTGAAGAGAATGATAACAGCACATGAAAATGGATCAAAACCAGCCAGATATTGAGTGATCTTTGATCTTTGATGATTATGGAGTGGAGTAGAACCAAGGATTATGAGAATTGATGGAGAATTGATGAAGTTTGAAAAGAATTTGCAAGAGGAAGAATGAGAAACTTTGGGAAATTTTTGGTGAAAAATGAATCCAACCCTTGCTCAATTCTGATTTCATGAATATATAGGGCTCACATGAACTTTCTAGAACCATCTTGCCACATTCCCTTGCATTCCACATTGGTTGATTTTTTTGAAATGTTTCTTCAAATGCAAGTAACCATGAATAACTTTGATCTTTTCCACTAAGCTCAAAAAAGTGTTTGAACCATTGTCTCTAGAATGTCTTTTGGACCCAAAATCATATATTGGAAGTCTCCATTTGGACTTATAAATCTCTCAAACCATTTTTCACTTTGACTTTCTTTAAGTTATAAGCCATTTTAGTTCAAATTTAACCAATCATGCAACTTCATGTTATGAGCTTTTCCAACAACTTGTGACCTTCTTTCTAGACTCAAAATGTCATTTGGAGCAAGTTTGATGTTGTAAGTTTTTCCATTTGAGGCCTCCTTGTATGAGTTTTGGACATAGGTTAAAATGACCTGTAATTCACAAATGACCAAAATACCCTTTGCTTGCCAAGACCATAAGTTGAGTTCCACACATCATATGAGGGCATGCTATACCATTCTAGAAATCTGAGACAATTAGGAACAATTCTTATGTTGACCAAGAATTCATTTGAAATCTCCTTGAGGGGTAAAACTAGCTTGGAAGTCAAGTCACTTTCACAGACAAAATTTCAGATACCTCAGATGACCTGTAACTTGCAAGGACCATAACTTGAGTTCTATAAATCTCCTTGATGTCTTCCACCACTCAAATTAAAGGTCTTGAGATCCTCTACAAGTTTCATGTTGGCCAAGAAGCCATTTGAAGCTAGAATTTTGACTTATCTTTCTTGGAAATTTGACCTAAACTAGGGGATTTTACACAGAAACCCTAATTTAGAAGCTCCTCTTCTCCTTGATTTCTCTTGAATTCTTCTTGGCATATCTCCATATCTTTCTTCATATGTCCAATGATGAACCCCATATCTCTCCACTAGACTTGAATGCCCCTTAAATCAGTCAATTGACCTAGGGTTGACCTAGGGTTGACCCAGATGAAACCCTAGTTGACTGCCTTCAGCTATAGCTCTTGTGCTCTCATCAATGACTTGTCTCCTTCTTTAAATGACTTTCTAAGTCTCTCATAATGTCTAGATACTCTCCATGCCTTCAATTCACAGCTCACAACCCTCTTGTTGACCCTCAGATACCCTCAGCTAGGAGATGGACTCAAGGCTTGATCTGCTGAACTCTTTGCTTTCAAATTCTTTCCTGATGACTTGAATGAGATTGAATTGGGATAATAACCTCTTGATAGGCTTCTAGAGATGAGAATAATGATTGGTCCCCTGTTGAATGACTTGCTATGCTTATGCTATGCAGATGATTAGTCTATGTACATGACTCTATATGCAAATGCTAATGATATTGAAACATAAACCAAGTGAATAAGGTTGACAAATTTTAGGGTGCAACAGCTGCCCCTATTCAAGCGACTTGGACCCGATTGGGTGAAGAGCCCGGAGCCTTCAGACATTCGCGGTACGAGACGGTTGAATACTAGTGAAACCAGAAATTTGCCAACCGCAAAACTAAATTGCGCTCCTGCTTGAGGAACGACATTCATCAGCTGAATCTGACTGTTACAGTAACCCACTGATCTCGCGCGACCGTGCTGGGGATTGTCTTCATCGTTCTGAAGAGGATTCTGTCATAACAGATTGCTTGCTTGTCCACGTTAGGACTCTGTCTGTCATCAATACGGAGAAATCTCAACTAAAACCTGTCCACGTTAGGACTCCACTTGCTGTTAACCCAGAAAAATCTCGGCAACTCCGCTGGGGATAATTCGTCTGCATTTCTATAAACTGAATCGTCTACGTTAGGAATAAACTCTTCCACGTTAGGAGTAACACCTGTCCACGTTAGGAATAACATCGTCCACGTTAGGAGTCATCTCTTCTGTATCTGTCCACGTCAGGACTAACCCTTTCATCTTTCCACGTCAGGAAGCAATCTTCCTTCCGCATAAGGAGAACTATACCAATCTGTCCACGTAAGGACTCCAATACCACTTGACATGTCCGCGTCAGGACTCCAATCTTTCCACATAAGGAATTCAACTTTGGTTCTGAACCTGTCCACGTCAGGACTCAACTTTCCACGTCAGGAATGCTGTCATTCTTCCACGTCAGGGATCAACTTTTCTTGAATCTGTCCACGTAAGGACCCCAACTTTTCCACGTGAGGAATACTATATCGATCTTTCTTTCCACGTCAGGAATAACTTCTTTGATCTGTCCGCGTCAGGACTAAACTCTTCCACGTCAGGAATAATCCATTTCTTTCCCCGTCATGAATCAATCTTGATATGTCCGCGTGAGGACTCAATCCTTCCACGTAAGGAATAAACTCGTCTGCCCACGTAAGGAAACCATTTTTCTTCCACGTTAGGGATGCTCTTGATATGTCCACGTAAGGACTCTGATTTTTCCACGTAAGGAATACCAATTTCTTTCCGATTTGTCCGCGTCAGGACTACATTTTTCCACGTAAGGAATGCCATCTTACTCTGTCCACGTAAGGACTCCCCTCTTTCCACGTCAGGAATGCTGTCATTTCCACGTAAGGAAACTATCTTTTTCCACGTAAGGAATCATCTCTTTCCACGTACGGAATCCAACTTGATATGTCCGCGTAAGGACTACATCGTCCACGTTAGGACCCACTTCTCCACGTTAGGAATAATAATTTCTTTGATTTGTCCACGTCAGGACACTGATCTCGTCTCGATTTGTCCACGTTAGGACTCAGGCGTCTTCGACCTGCTGAGGAAATAAGACTTGTCCACGTAAGGACTCACACCCTTGTCTGATCTGGCGACGTCAGGGCACCACCATAAAGAGTAATCACTTTTGTCAACGTCATGACCTCCCATTCCACTAATTTTGAGAACCCGAATCTGCCCACGATAGGACTAACACACCTCACCAATCCAGGGAAATAAACCTGTCCACGTTAGGACGCCCACTTCTGAAGAAATCCCGTCAATATAGGAATAAATTGTCCACGTCAGGACTTAGTTCTCCAATGATCCTCCCCCACAAACTTCTTAGCACCAACGTGGCAGCAACTTTGAGGCGGACTCTACTGGGGATGTCTGGAAACCAACTATCGGATGCCTGCTCTGATAACCGGCGGTGGCCTCTGAACTTCTGATTCATGGAACCCTTGATGACAACAAATTCTGCCTGGGAATAGAGAGAAACTTATCCTGGTAACTCTGTGGGGAATACTGCCGAAACTGACATTATCGTTGGATGTCTCATGCCGAGATCTTGAGTGTTTGGTAGTTCCTTTGAGCAAGAATTCTCTCCACCTGAACTGCTAAAGTACAGGAACTGCTTTAGCAAAATAAATGCCGGAAGGATAATGCCGACTCCGCCGGGGATAGCCAGGTGCTACAGAATTATTCCAGCAAAATAAATGCTGGAAGGGTGACGTCAACCCTGCTGGGAAATTGGGAACTCAAACCGAGCACCTTGTTGAGGTAACATTCTGCTGGGGAATATAACCTTGCTGGGGAATAGCAGATGTGCATAGTACGATCGGACTTTCTGCTGGAGAGTGAACTGATATTACCCAGTATCCCTGACAAAACAAATGACAGGAACCACCATCAACTCTGCTGGGGAGAGTCTTGATCTTCGAGTTCCACTGGAAGGAATGAAAACACTTGCAAAGAGAATTCTGCTGGGGATGGGATGATTCTCTTGGGGAAAATTAACTGACTCCACTGGGGGAGAGTGCATGACCCTGCGGGGAAAGATGAACCTGTCTGAATACAGCCTTACGATCTTGGAATCGCCAAACTCTATTGAGGACGAATAACTTTCCTGGAGCACGTCTTTTGGATAAGCTACGGCTAGCTGGGAAATTCTATCCTTCTTCAGGAAGAACACGCATGACCTGCGTGAAGACTGAGTCTTTCGTTATCGCAATCTTTTGATCACCTTCTTCGTATGGTTACGAAACCTGCAACAACACAAACAAGACACGACAAGCCTATGCATTCAAATCAATTCAGGTTAGTGACGTTACACTCAGTTAATTCAAAGCTTTAACAATTGTTGGCAAGGGCCAGCGATGTTATACTCATGCTAGCTTCACTAAACTTAGGCGTTTTATCATGCACAAAACAGCAAAGAATCAGCATCAAGTACTGAATAACGTGTTTTATTGATCGGGCCCCTGAATGGGCGGAGTTTTTGTACATGGGATGTAACTCCTGAAATGAGGAAGCTACGCAAAGCAAATACATAAGTATGCACAAGAAGCATGAATATTTTGACAAATTAAATTTTGTACACATGTCGGCAACGGGATGCAGATGAACACCACGAACTGATCCTCCCATGACTCGTCCGACTCTAATGCTTTCCCGGTATCCTCACTTCTGAAGAGATGGTATCCGATAACTGGCTCCTCAAACATATTCTCCCGCATTGATGCTCACTGAATTCGGACCGCAGTCATTTGCTTTTCAAATCCCTAACTTTTGCGTGAACCGCCCTTTGCGGGTTTTCAGTTCACCGGGATACCCTTTTTTGCCGAAGCCGCCCAGTGTAGGTTTTCAACTTCGCGGGTGTACATTTTTTCAATTTTATCCCTAACTTTTGCCCGAACCTTTCATTCTGTTTTTGGTTCGCCAGGATGCCCCATTTTTGCCTGGACTCTCTTTTTCTGTCCAGCGGGTCTGTTTTAAGCAAAGTATTTTTTAACTGCGTCCGAATTCACAGGCGACGCAAAGTCTTCTCCGTCCATGGTGGACAACAACAATGCTCCTCCTGAAAAAACCTTACTGACAACGTACGGCCCTTCGTAGTTGGGGGTCCATTTGCCCCTGTGATCTGCTTGCGGCGGGAGAATCCTTTTCAGCACAAGGTCGCCCGTCTGAAAGCTTCGCGGAAGTATCTTCTTGTCGTACGCTTTCTTCATTCGGCTCTGGTACAAACGACCGTATGCTAGAGAAGCTAGCCTCTTCTCATCCATCAAGCTCAGTTGGTTCAATCTATTCGTTACCCATTCTGCCTCGTCCAGCTGAACGTCTCGCAATACCCTCAGAGAAGGGGTCTCAACTTCCAATGGTAATACCGCTTCCATTCCGTATACCAACGAGAACGGGGTTGCCCCGGTTGATGTGCGTACCGTCGTATGATAACCGTGCAAAGCAAAAGGTAGCATTTCATGCCAATCCTTATAGGTCACCACCATCTTCTGGACGATCTTCTTGATATTCTTATTGGCCGCCTCAACAGCGCCATTCATCTTGGGTCGGTAAGGGGAGGAGTTGTGATGTTTGATCTTGAAATTCTGACAGAGCTCCTTCATCATTTTGTTGTTCAGATTTGAACCATTATCCGTGATTATCCGCTCGGGTATCCCATATCGGCAAATGATATCTCTCTTGATGAATCTAGCCACCACTTGCTTCGTTACATTCGCGTAAGACGCCGCTTCCACCCACTTGGTGAAATAATCGATTGCTACTAGGATGAACCGGTGCCCGTTAGAAGCCGTCGGCTCGATCTTTCCGATCATATCGATTCCCCACATCGAGAATGGCCATGGAGATGACATCACATTTAAAGGACTCGGAGGCACGTGTATCTTGTCAGCATAGATTTGGCACTTGTGGCACTTTCTTGCGAACTTGAAACAATCAGTTTCCATCGTCAGCCAAAAATAACCTGCCCGCAGCAGCTTTCTCGTCATAGCATGCCCCCCAGCATGTGTACCAAAGGTACCTTCGTGAATTTCCTCCATGAGAAGCTTTGCCTCTTGCTCGTCTACACAACGCAACAACACCAAATCGTGATTTCTTCTGTACAAGACGCCATCCGAATTCAAGTAGAAATTACCCGCTAATCTCCTGAGAGTCTTCTGATCTTGACTGGATGCCCCAGCCGGATACTCTTTATTCTTCAGGAAATTAAGGATATCGAAATACCACGGTTTGTCGTCGGATGCTTCATCAATGGCAAATACATAAGCTGGCCTGTCCAACCGAGAGATAGTGATTTGGGGAGCTTCGTTCCAGAAGTTGACCTTGTACATGGAAGACAAAGTGGCAAGGGCGTCAGCCATTTGATTTTCTGCCCGCGGTACATGATGCAATTCAACCTTGTCAAAGAATGGCAACAATCTCCTTGCATAATTCATATAATGTATCAAATTAGGCTGCCGTGTCTCCCATTCCCCTTTTATCTGATTCACTACCAGAGCTGAGTCTCCGTATACGTCTAGATGTTTGATTCGCAAATCAATGGCTTCTTCAAGCCCCATTATACAAGCTTCGTATTCGGCCTCATTGTTGGTAACGGCAAAGGTCAATCGGGCAGTAAACGGGATGTGCGACCCGTGTGGCGTAGTGATGATTGCCCCTATTCTGCTACCATAAGCATTCACAGCTCCGTCAAATATCATTTTCCATTTGGAACCCAACTCTGGTCCCTCGTCTGGCAACGGTTCTTCACAATCTTTCATCTTTAGGTACATGATATCCTCGTCAGGAAAATCAAACCTCATCGATTGGTATTCTTCAATAGGCTGCTCCGCCAGATACTCAGACAGCACACTCCCCTTTATAGCCTTTTGCGAGACGTATTGGATATCATATTCAGTCAAGACCATCTGCCAACGGGCAATTCTACCTGACAACGCCTGCTTTTCGAATACATATTTGATAGGATCCATCTTCGAGATGAGCATGGTTGTATGATTCAGCATGTACTGCCTCAAACGCTTGGCGGCCCAGGCTAGCGCGCAACAAGTTTTCTCCAGCATTGAGTATCGAGATTCACAGTCTGTAAATTTCTTACTCAAGTAATAGATCGCATGCTCTTTTCTCCCTGTCTCGTCGTGTTGACCGATAACACAACCCATGCTTCCCTCAAGAACCGTCAAATACATGATCAAGGGTCTCCCTGCCACCGGGGGTATCAAAATAGGAGGCTCCTGCAGATACTTCTTTATTTTATCGAACGCCTTTTGACAATTTTCGTTCCACGTCACAGCTTGATCTTTCTTCAACAGCTTGAATAATGGTTCACACGTGGCCGTTAGGTGAGATATGAACCGGGCAATGTAGTTCAATCTCCCTAAAAACCCGCGCACCTCTTTCTCTGTTTTAGGCGTCGGCATTTCTTGAATAGCTTTTATTTTAGCAGGATCGACCTCTATTCCTCTTTCGCTTACGATAAACCCCAGCAGTTTACCCGATCTCACCCCGAAGGTGCATTTATTAGGGTTCAGCCTCAGCCTGAACTTCCTAAGTCTTTTAAACAACTTCAGCAGATTCGCCAGATGCTCTTCCTCCGTCTGGGATTTGGCAATCATATCGTCAACATAAACTTCGATCTCTTTATGCATCATGTCATGGAAAAGAGTCGTCATCGCACGCTGATATGTTGCCCCAGCATTCTTCAAACCAAAGGGCATCACTTTGTAGCAAAATGTTCCCCAAGGCGTTATGAAAGTAGTCTTCTCCATATCCTCTGGCGCCATTTTAATTTGATTATAGCCTGAAAAGCCATCCATGAAGGAGAATACGGAGTACTGAGCAGTATTATCAACTAACACGTCAATGTGAGG
This sequence comes from Lathyrus sativus, assembly GCA_963859935.3. Lineage (NCBI taxonomy): Eukaryota > Viridiplantae > Streptophyta > Magnoliopsida > Fabales > Fabaceae > Lathyrus > Lathyrus sativus. The sequence continues at coordinate 246,441,437 of OZ012737.1, read as the reverse complement.
AAGTGGAAAATCGTCTTTTGGGCTTGCTTTATTCAAATCTCTATAATCCACGCACATCCGAACCTTGCCATCTTTCTTTGGCACTGGTACGATGTTGGCAACCCATGAAGGATACTTCGTCACAGCGAGGAAACCAGCGTCCCACTGTTTCTGAACCTCCTCTTTGATCTTCATTGCCATATCTGGTCGCGTTCTGCGAAGCTTTTGTTTGACCGGCGGGCAATCTTCTTTCAGTGGCAGGCGATGCACAACCATATCTGTATCGAGCCCCGGCATATCTTCATATGACCAAGCGAATACATCATTATACTCTCGGAGCATTTCAACCAGTCTTCGCTTGATATCACTCTGCAGTGCGGCTCCAATACGAATATTTTTCTCAACCCCTTCCGACCCCAAGTTGATAATTTCGATGACCTCGTCGTGAGGCAGAATGGCTCTCTCCTCTTGCTTCACTAACCAAGACAGTTCCTCAGGAACGTCGCTATCTTCGACAACCTCTTCTTCAGCCTGAAACACTGGGTGCTCAAAGTCGGGACGAGTCATAGCTGGTTCAAGGATGTCATCTGAAAATGTTATCCTGCAAAAGGAATGGTTAAGTGCTTCAAAATGCGTATAAAGCGAATAACCACGTTGCCACTTTATTGAAAAATATAAAACAAGAAAGACAGGGATTACGGTATTTGCACATGAAAAAACGCCATTTATTTAATGATTAACACGCAATGTTTATAACAACGCAGCCCTAAGCAAATCCTGATGCCCCGGGCAAGACATCAGATTATTCAACAATTAATAAAGCAAAGCATTACTGTTTAAAAGTCACAGGAACAAGCTCCTGAATAGACCAGTTGCACAGTCCTTGTCCTGGCGTGCTTGGCTGAATCCAGGCATCCATATCACAGTCGCTGTCTCCTTCATCAGACTCTGAAGCAGCATTGACAGTTTCATGACATACTCCACTGGCAGAGATGATAATCGGCTTTCTGAAACGGGGGGCCCCCACGGAAGGAGTTGATGACGACGGTCGGTACCCCAGCCCGAACCGGTCCATCTTCACAGGAATGTCCAGCACTTTGCCCCAGCCCTTTGCTTCTCCTGCCTCCACTAGAGCTTGAGCTTCTTTATACGATGAGACAGCTATCTCTGGCACTTTGCTCGGCCCGGGACCTTTGTCCTTGATGCGCAAACCTTCGAATGCCTGGCATGGTGTCTCGTGGATCTCCCCGTCGACTTCCACATATTTAAATGAAGATAGATGGCTGACCAGGATGTCTTCTTCCCCGCACACGGTGACTACGCTGTCTCCGACCATATATTTTAACTTCTGATGCAGGGTAGACGTGACGGCCCCTGCCCCATGAATCCAGGGTCTTCCAAGCAAGCAGCTGTACGCAGGCTGTATATCCATGATATAAAATTCAGTTGCAAACACTTCCGGCCCCACTTGCAGAGGCAAGGTAATCGATCCGAAGACTGTTCTACGCGTGCCGTCGAATGCTCTAACTACCAAATCACTGGGTGTACACAAAATTCCTCGAACATCCAGCTTCATCATCGCCTTCTTGGGCAGCACATTCAAAGATGATCCGGTGTCAACCAATACGTGCGACATTACTGATCCTCTACACTCAACAGATACGTGTAATGCCATATTATGATCTCTCCCTTTCGGAGTCAAGTCAAAATCGGTAAAACCCAGACTGTGGCCTGCATTCACATGTGCCAATACTCCTTCTAGCTGATTTACAGAGACATCTTGGGGTACAAAAGAGGTGTCCAAGACTTTCAGCAAAGCATTTTTGTGAGCTTCCGAACACAACAGCAATGATAGGATAGATATTTTGGACGGTGTCTGCTGCAGATGCTCCACAATCTTATAATCACTTTTTCGAATTAAGCGCATGAACTCTTCTACATCCTTCGATGCTGCTTCTTTTTCACTTGCTTGTACCGGAACATTTTCAACCACTTTCCCTTTTCCTTTCGCTAGTCTTTCAGCCTCCACTTCAGGAGATATAAAGATCCGGCCACTCCTCGTCATGCCTCCTGAGCCAACAACGTTATCCACAGTCTCAGCTGGCTTCTTGTTAACATCAATCTTTATCCCATCACAATACACCTCTAACCCATATGACCATGGGACCGCTTTCGTGTTCTCGTACGGGATTGGCCCGGCCTTAGTTATGGTGATCGGTGGTCGCTGAGCTGGTGCTGCAATAGTGATCGTCTTCCGAGGAATCGTTACCGTGGCCACATCATTCCGATTATCCACTACTGCCCCTGCAGGCTCTTCAGTTGCCGCTCGATCAAACTGCAATATACCTTCATCAATTAAGGCCTGAATGCCCTTCTTCAAATCTTCACACCCCCCAGTTAGGGTCCAACAGTCTAAGCAATACTCGTTACATCCTGGGTAAACACCTCCTTGTAACAGTCGGCTCTTTATCTCGCTCAGCGGCGTCTTTAAATCTTCCACATTCATAATAAGATTCAGACCTTCCTCAGCTAGAACGGCGTTAGCCCCATGATTAGGCATGGGTTTCTGGACTATATTCGGACCTGCCGTTCCGAAATTGATAGTCTTGTTGTCTAAAAGATCCTGCACAACGTGCTTAAAAGCATGGCAACCTTCTATATCGTGACCCGGGGCTCCAGAATGAAACTCGCAGTGCCTGCTTGCATCGTAGCCGAACGGGGGAGCTCCCGTTATTGGTGCCAGAGTTCTTTTCTCTACCAGATTCAATCCCAGCAATGTCTGCAATAAATCGGCATAGGTTGAGGGAGGTTTCTCAAACACTCTTCTCGGTTTACTGCCCTGGAATCTTCGCTGAGCCTGTTGTGCCCCTTGCTGAGGCTGCTGCTGCTGTGGCATTGGCTGCTGCTGAACCGGTTGTTGTTGCTGGAGTGGTTGTTGTTGATATGGGATAGTAACACTCGACACCTGCTGCGGCTGACGATATTGACCTCGTCCCCTGCCTCGGCCTCGGCCTCGGCCTCCAAATACTGCGCTGGCTTCGCCCTGACGGCGCCCACCATAAGCTTTCCTATTACTGCCAGATGCAGTTGATTCCTCGACTTGGAACTTTCCTTGCTTAATGTTACGTTCAATCTTTTCCCCCATCAGAATCAGGTCTGAAAAACTGGCCAGAGACGTATGAAACAGCATATCATGAAACAGCCCTGTGAATGTGCCGACAAACATGTCATTCATTTCCTTATCTTCTACAGGAGGACGGACCCTGGCAGCCATATCGCGCCACCTTTGCGCGTACTCTTTAAAACTCTCCCCCTTCTTTTGCGAAAGCCCGGCCAACTGGACCCGATTGGGCGCCAGGTCGCTATTATACTTGTAATGGGCTACAAATGCCTCCGCCAATTGCTTCCATGTCTTGATATCAGTTGGCTCCAACCCCATGTACCACTCTAGGGAAGGGCCCGATAGACTATCCTGAAAGAAATGCATTAGCATTCTCTCATCAGTCGAGTATGCAGACATCTTTCTGTAATAAGCTCGCACATGCACTTTCGGACATGTGTCTCCTTTGTACTTGTCGAACGCAGGAGCTTTGAATTTAATTGGCACCCTCAAGCTAGGTACCAGGCCCATTGTTGCCATGTCCAATCCCACAGCACTTTGATTTAAGACCCCCTTCATCTGCTCTTCCAGCATTCTGATCTTTTGGGAATCATCCATCGGTCCTTCAAAACCCCCTCCGGAGAAGGCGTCCTCCTGCTGATCTTCTTGCCACATACCGTTTCCAGCTCCGTACCCATCGTATCCATTATTACGTCCAGCTCTGATCTGATTCATCCCCGGACCTCGGCCTCTGTTGCCGTACCCTTGAACACCTCCAGCAGGACCAAAAGCCATAAATCCAGTACCGTTTCCGTTTCCAAAGCCTCCGTAACCCTGATTGACCATACCATAACCATCTTGCCCAAAGCCTTGAGCATTAAAGCCATACTTCCCAGTGTTATCGAATCCCTGATCGTTGAATCCGAATCCAGTATTGACAAAGCCGTTGCCTCCTAGATTATCTCCCAAATTGACATCACCCAGCCCATTGTTAAGGACAGCAGTCTCATTCCCCACTCCAACGTTACCATTCACAGCAGCGGTAGCGTTGTTGACATTAGCAGCAGGTATATTGATTACAGGCGGAGCCACTGGCGTGGGAGTACCGTCTCCATGAGCAGTATCAACCCGGACAGACTGATGATCTTCATTACCATGACCAGCGTTTCGAGCCAACAGAGGCTGGACCATGGCCTGCAAATTCTCCTGCCCTTTCGCTATAGCTTCCATGGTCTGCATGAAGAGAGCGAGCTTCTCGCGCACATCTTGCATCTCGTTCTGCATTTGGTCCATGATTTTTCGACAATTGGAGCGTGTAGAATAGCGGTGCGGATGCTGGTCTGCAATCCTGTTAAGTACCTGATGCAAAGCAAGAAATAAGACACCATCCAAAGAATACCTGTAATGCAATATGAATATGAATGCAATGCAATGTGTCTGTGCATTAGGGAAGTTCATTCCCCCAGTTCTAGTGCGAAGGTGCCGGTGCAGTGACAGTGCTGACAATAGGAATATCGGAGCTGAATCATAGAAAGCCTCATATATTGCAGGGAGAACCAATAAGCCCAGGGTACAATATCACTGAGAGTACAAAGAAGGCATGACCTCAACCAACAATCCTGGTGATGGTCAGCACTATGCAAATAAAGCATACAAGTTACTATATGAAATGATCAAATCCTCCCAAAAGTCTGGTACTCTTCTATCAACTTCTTGGTCTCCGGATGGCTTGGTCGATCAAGCAGCCCTTCAACAAGCTGGTTTCTCCTCTTAAGGACACGGCGTACGTCTTCAGCGGTTTCTTCCCATGTTGCTTCTCCGAAGCAATCTTCTAACTTTCGCTTCTGAGACACTGCTTCATCTCTGGATTTGATTGCCTTGTTCAGTGCATGCTGGACACTATACCGGGTCATCACTTCTTCCTCACACTTCTTGATGCTAGACTTCAGTTTCTCTTCGAGGTCGGAAATTTGCTGCTTCAGCTTATCTTCCCTCTTCTTATTGTTGGTGAGTGTGGCATTCCAAGTCTTATTGCAAGAAGAGATCTCTCGGTGAGCGATGTCAAGCGCCTTCTTTTTGGCTTCCAGCATGTCATGGGAGCTTCTGAACTCTTGCCCCAGACGTTCACGCTTTTTCTTTTCCTCAGTCAACTCAGCCCCTAACCTGTTTACTAGCTCGATCTGCTGTTGGAAAGCATACACAGCCTTGTTTTTCTCACTGCGTATCTGAGCTAGCTCCTGCTCTAACCCTTCGTTAATCTTCATCAAGGCTTCTTTTTCCTTCACAACTTGTTCATAGACTTCTCTAGAAACAGTAGTTGGCTCTTCTGCCGGAATAGGAACAATGACAGGTGCAGCTGGAAATGGCATTAATAACTGACTTGCTCGTTCCTGGATCCAAACCCTGTAAGGTTCATAGGCCTGACAGTCATTCTTTCCTAACAACGGCTTCCCTCTGCGGTTAATACGCGTCCAGGCATGTTGCAACTTGGCTAATAACTCCCCCTTCACGTCACCGGTGAAGTACAGAGATTCCTGTACTTCTTCCTCCTTTGGCGGGTTCTTCAGGGCGTATCCGAACTGGCGAATGAATAGGGAAGGGTTGTAGTTAATACACCCTTTTCTTCCTATCAGCGGCACATTAGGGTACCCAGAACAGCTGAAGATGAGCTCGGACCCCAACAAATCTCGATCAAACCATACAACGTCTTCGGAAGATAGCCTCATCAGGCGTTCTGACCAACTGGCTGAGGTTGCACTGTCTACAAATGGTCCCTTTATGGGAAGGTGACTCTTGAACCACATATTCAACAGAGGAGCACAGCAGTACACAACTTTTCCTCTTCGGTTCTCATTCTTATAGTGCAATGAATGATAGAAGTCTCCGATCAAAGTTGGCACTGGGTTGCCTGCAGCAAACAGATAGAAAGCGTCCAGGTCCACAAAGTTGGGCAAGTTAGGAAACAGCACAATTCCATAGATGCATAAAGCCAAAATAGCATTGAAAACCACCCAACAACCGTTCTTGGCGTACTCTCGAGCTTTGACAACTAAGAAATCAAGAGAGAAACCTGAAACCCCAAGCCAAGAAGTCAATAAAAGTTCAGCAGCGTCCATATGTAAGGCTTTGGCTAAGTCCTCCAACTTGGGCTCAGCAGCAGAGTGAATAAAGGGAACCTCGTTCTGCACGGGAAGCTCGGTAAACTCCACATACTCTTCAATGGTAGGTCCTAGAATGAAGTCAGCAAAAGTAAAGCATCTCAATGCGGGATCATAGAACTGCATCAAGGTGTATAGCCCGTTCATCTCATCGGCAGTGGGCTTACAGACTAATCTCAGTAATCTCCCATGACTCATTCTGAAGCTTCTCCTAACCTCCTCATCGGCAAGAGATATCAGACCAAGCAAAGAAGTAATATCAGGTGAAGGCAGCTTATACGCAACTGTCTTCCTCAAACTAGCCATAATCAATACTCAGAAGTCCGGGCACTAGAACTAGGGAAATGCAAATGCACCTGCAGCACAGACACACGTTAGTGAAATGCAAATGGTAATGGATATGCAAGCAATGCAATGCAAGTAACATGCAACAGGGACCAAAGCTGTAGCTGAATAGCCTAAACCCAATCAAGAAAGGTCTCAGATAGACCATCCAGAAGTCGTCAAACCCTGGTCTCAGATAGACCTAAAACAAAGCTCCAATATTGGTCTCTGACAGACCTCAAACCATAACTACCACTGGTCTCTGATAGACCTCAAATCACATCTCTAATTGGTCTCTGACAGACCTCAGAACTCTCCAACTGGTCTCTGACAGACCTCAAAACACATCTCCAAATGGTCTCTGACAGACCTCCTAACTCTCCATAAATACCCAGGGTCTCTGATCAAGAAATAACCGGTAGTCTGAAGGTCTAGTTACCTGCATAACCCTGAATCCCCTCACAGGTGGGTGGCCCTATAACTGGCACAAGGTACGGCATCCTATGCGGTCGTCGGCGTCACAGACTTTCAGGGTTGATGATACGATTCCCAGAAGGAGTGGCATCATCAATTCCTGAAGAGGCCTCACTTAGCCAACTTCCAAATGATCGGTCCCCAGAGTCGACAATCCAACTAACCAGCAACCCACGCCAACCAAAGGAAGGGGCAGGAGGCCAACCAGAGGAACCTCGTCTGAGTGTAGATTTCATGGGACACCAAAGCAAGCGAAGCAAGCGGGCGCCCACTAATTTCTACTCTAATTCTAGGTGCACTCAAGCCCAGGTCCGGCTTATCTCTCAATATCAGAACACCCGTCACACCCTGATACAGCAATAATAAACAATATATAAAGCTGAAAATAAAGGTCAGAAATATAAATCCATACAAAATCCTCGACGGGAAAACAAGCGTTAGGATTGACTCTCTTAAGGGACGTTGGATCCCAAATGCATAAGAACCATCGCAGTCCTTAGCAGCCAGGGGACGTTGGATCCCCAGCAGAGTCGCCAGCTGTCGCTACTGCGAAAATCGGCGCCGGCTGAACAGAAGAGTCGCCACCGTGCGTTATTTATCCCACGGGAGGGAAAGGAAACGCTCAGAGTAAACCTCGCACAACACGGGAAAGGTATGGTCATCGCAACCAAAACCTGGATTCGGGAGTCGGTTACGCAAGGGGAAGGTATTAGCACCCCTCACGTCCGTCGTACTCGACGGGATCCACGCTTGTTTTCGGGTATGGATTGTTATTCTATCTAAACTATAGGTCTGGGGTTAAAAAGAAAATAAAATGAAAATAAAAATGACTCGGCAAAGTATCGCACTTTATGCCTACGTATTCCCGTCTGGAACGAGAAATCAGAGTCAACGTAGTTCGCCTACCTATGGGAAAGGAAGGGAAAGTTGCTCTCTAGGATATCGCATCCTATGCCTACGTACTTCCACACGGCATGGAAGATCAGAGCAAACGTAGTTCGGGCCACGTACGACACAAGTCTGTCCTTGATTGATTTTATTCCTTCTGAAAAAAGGTTTTTCTGATTAACAGTCCCGGCGGACAAAAATGACGTCTTTGATGAGTTCACATTCTTTTACGGATGAAGTGTCTTTTATTGTGTTTGAAATCTTTATGTGTTTTTCTGTTTGTTTTGAGAGAGAAGAGACAGAACTCTAACCTACGGTTGCGGGGGGAATCAAACTAACCTAATGTTATCATGCATGGGTTAAGACCTAGTGTCTATCATGCTCCTCTCTTGCACAGAGAGAAACAGAGATCCTAAGGGATAGGCAGAAACAGAAACAATATCAGATATATACAGTAAAACAGTAAAATGCATGGATGCAACAGTACAAGCGAGGCAAGGGAGTCCCACTCAACCTCGAACCTAGAAAACAATAGGCAAAAGTGAACAGACTTCACTTTCAACCCAACAGGGTAAACAGCAAACAATACAGTCCAGAAAACCAATCAATACATCAACAATGAAATACAGCAAAAGAAACAACAGCTTCAGCAGCTCTGACTCAACATCTGGCTTCAAGTAATCTCCAATCAGCTACAGGCTTCAACAAGCATCAATCTCCATCTTCATGGCCTTCAGGCAAGGGCTTTGATCATCTGTCTTCCATCTGCCATGGCTTTTCTTCAAGTTCAAACCTCCAAGATGAGGGATTAGTCACAAGAGTGAATTGGGTGTTAAGCAATCAGCTGACTACCAAGGGTGGTGAACAGACTGCTTCTAACACAAAAGACATTTTCTCTCAAGAGTTCTATCTCTTAGACACTATCACCAAGCCTTCCAAAGGAAGGGGGTGAGTGTCTTAGAGAGACTCTGAATCACAGAGAAGAATGGATGCAGACAAGGCAATCCATGTTTGAAAAACAAACTTTCTAACCTAGAGCTCTGCCTAGCTCCTAAACCCTAGTCTCCTCAGCATCTGCTAACAAGAATCTTCTCTTCAACTCTGGAAGTTGATTTTCAACATCTTGATCTCCAATGGCTTCACCTTCTCAAGTCTTCAGCTCTCCCAAGTCCCCAGACAATCCCAATACCCAAACAAGCAAGCAATAATCCCCAGAGGGCACACCACACCAGTCAATCAGATATACACAGAATATTAATAGCAGTAGGGGAGTCCTGACTTTTTCTAAGGAATCTAATAACTACCCATAGCCCCTATAGTCCCATAACTAAACTAGTTAAATCCTAAGTCCTAAGGGAAATGAAATCAAACTTCTTAAGTCATCACCTAAAAAACCCTAATTTGTTCATGTTGTTCAAGCCTACATTAAGCACCTAAAATTAATTCCTAAAAATGGGAACTAAATTGCTTCTACAAGTTCAATATCTCATCTAAACAACCTAGAAAGAACGAACAAAAAATATGAAAGCATCTAGTAGAACAAAAATTAATAAAATCATGCATGAAATGAACTATTTAAAATGTCATTTATTTAGAAAATATGAAAAAAATATCAAATAAAAATAAAAATGCAATTTTATTTAATGACAATTTTCTACACATTCTAATGAAAATGATATAAAAAGAATGGATTAAAAATGATTTTTTATCTATTTATTATGAATTTTGGAAAATGCATAAAAGAATTAAAGAAAATAAAAGAATGTATAATGAAATAAAGGGAGGGGGGTTTGAATAGAAGACACGCTCAGTTCATATTCTTGGATGGGCCAGGCAGTGGGGGTGCGCGTAGCAAATTATATTAGGCCCAGAACAACTTCAGAATTATTAAAAATAAAAAACAAGCAGGGGGTGAGAACAGCAATGGATTCACGTTCAAATTGATTGGGCCTGATAACATGGGGGGTGGGGATATCACTAACACTTAGGCCCGCCCGTTTCATTAAATGAAACGGTGCGTTTAGGGCACCACTCTCTCCCTCCAAAATCCAGCTTTAAACGAGAGCCACAGGATTGGCTTCTGAGTCAAAGGTCTAACACACAACGGACGCTCAGGATTTCGTCTCCTACCTTGAATCATATGAGAACTAGGGTTTCCCTCCATGGCAGCCATGCACGAACCAACTTCAAGCTCTCGGTTCTCTCTCCACAGTGCACGAAACAACACGATACAAACATGAAAAACACTCAGAATCTCTCCCTCTACAAGCCTACAACCTTAGTTTCCATTGAAATTCATCATATCACTCAAACCGATCGAGACAAGTTCTGACTCCATGAAAATACTCTGCAACTCATCCTCAAAATTCTCAACCAAACCTATACTAATCTATTCTATACTTAATGGTGATCATTCTGTGCTAACAACCTAAGATTATCATGCACTATGCCATGAGTTCTACATCCTAACAGTTCTAACAACCTGCTAACAATCATCACCAAACAACACCAAACTCATCCTAATTGATCTACTAACAACCTAGATCATTATTATGCTAGTAAATCTATGCTAAACTAACTGAACTAATCAATTTGAATGAAAACGCACCTGATGCAAAAGCTTGAAAACAGCTATGGAAACTCGTGAATCCACCACCAACAATGCTCAGATCTTGATCAGTGAGTGAAGCTTTTGCTTCTGTATGCAACACCTCTTGTTTCTTGGCCTTGGATCTTGCTAACCGATTGATTTTTCACTTTTGAAGAGAATGATAACAGCACATGAAAATGGATCAAAACCAGCCAGATATTGAGTGATCTTTGATCTTTGATGATTATGGAGTGGAGTAGAACCAAGGATTATGAGAATTGATGGAGAATTGATGAAGTTTGAAAAGAATTTGCAAGAGGAAGAATGAGAAACTTTGGGAAATTTTTGGTGAAAAATGAATCCAACCCTTGCTCAATTCTGATTTCATGAATATATAGGGCTCACATGAACTTTCTAGAACCATCTTGCCACATTCCCTTGCATTCCACATTGGTTGATTTTTTTGAAATGTTTCTTCAAATGCAAGTAACCATGAATAACTTTGATCTTTTCCACTAAGCTCAAAAAAGTGTTTGAACCATTGTCTCTAGAATGTCTTTTGGACCCAAAATCATATATTGGAAGTCTCCATTTGGACTTATAAATCTCTCAAACCATTTTTCACTTTGACTTTCTTTAAGTTATAAGCCATTTTAGTTCAAATTTAACCAATCATGCAACTTCATGTTATGAGCTTTTCCAACAACTTGTGACCTTCTTTCTAGACTCAAAATGTCATTTGGAGCAAGTTTGATGTTGTAAGTTTTTCCATTTGAGGCCTCCTTGTATGAGTTTTGGACATAGGTTAAAATGACCTGTAATTCACAAATGACCAAAATACCCTTTGCTTGCCAAGACCATAAGTTGAGTTCCACACATCATATGAGGGCATGCTATACCATTCTAGAAAGCTGAGACAATGAGGAACAATTCTTATGTTGACCAAGAATTCATTTGAAATCTCCTTGAGGGGTAAAACTAGCTTGGAAGTCAAGTCACTTTCACAGACAAAATTTCAGATACCTCAGATGACCTGTAACTTGCAAGGACCATAACTTGAGTTCTATAAATCTCCTTGATGTCTTCCACCACTCAAATTAAAGGTCTTGAGATCCTCTACAAGTTTCATGTTGGCCAAGAAGCCATTTGAAGCTAGCATTTTGACTTATCTTGCTTGGAAATTTGACCTAAACTAGGGGATTTTACACAGAAACCCTAATTTAGAAGCTCCTCTTCTCCTTGATTTCTCTTGAATTCTTCTTGGCATATCTCCATATCTTTCTTCATATGTCCAATGATGAACCCCATATCTCTCCACTAGACTTGAATGCCCCTTAAATCAGTCAATTGACCTAGGGTTGACCTAGGGTTGACCCAGATGAAACCCTAGTTGACTGCCTTCAGCTATAGCTCTTGTGCTCTCATCAATGACTTGTCTCCTTCTTTAAATGACTTTCTAAGTCTCTCATAATGTCTAGATACTCTCCATGCCTTCAATTCACAGCTCACAACCCTCTTGTTGACCCTCAGATACCCTCAGCTAGGAGATGGACTCAAGGCTTGATCTGCTGAACTCTTTGCTTTCAAATTCTTTCCTGATGACTTGAATGAGATTGAATTGGGATAATAACCTCTTGATAGGCTTCTAGAGATGAGAATAATGATTGGTCCCCTGTTGAATGACTTGCTATGCTTATGCTATGCAGATGATTAGTCTATGTACATGACTCTATATGCAAATGCTAATGATATTGAAACATAAACCAAGTGAATAAGGTTGAGCAAATTTTAGGGTGCAACACATAGTCTAATCATTTGCATAGCATAGCATAGCAAGCCATCCAGCAAGGGACCAAATGCAATTCTTATCTCTATGAGCATATCAAGAGGTTCTTATTCAAATTCAATCTTAGCCAAGTCATCAGAAAGAAATTGAAGTTTGAGAAGTTAGTGGACCAAGCAGTGGATCTATCTCCTATCTTGAGGGTATTTGAAGATCATCAGAGAAGTTGTGAGCTATGAATTGAAAGCATGGAATGTGTACAGACATCATGGAAGACCTAGAGGGTCATTTTGAAAGTGAGACAAGTCTTTGATGTGCTTACAAGAGCTGCAGTTGAAGACAGTCAACTAGGGTTTTAAGGCCTGTTTGAAGGGTGTGGGGATGCCTCATTTGACATGTGGATATGGATGTGGTGTTGTGCCAAGGAGAAATCAAAAGAAATCAAGAAGAAGAGAAGTTTCTGAATTAGGGTTTCTGTGTAAAATCCCCTGATTTAGGGCAAACTTCCAAGCAAGATAATTCAAAATGCAAGCTTCAAATGGATCCTTGACCAACATGAAACTTGTAGAGTATCTAAAGACCTTTAATTTGAGTGGTGGAAGGCATCAAGGAGATTTATAGAACCCAAGTTATGGTTCTTGCAAGTTACAGGTCATCAGAGGCATCTGAAATTTGTCTGTGAAAGTTACTTGACTTCCAAGTAACTTTTACCCCTCAAGGAGCTTTCAAATGGATTTCTGGCCAACATTAAAGTTGTTCCTCATGATCTTAGATTTCTAGAAAGGTATAGTATGCCTTCATCTGATTTGTGGAACTCTACTTATGACCTTGGCAAGCCAAGGGCATTTTGGTCATTTGGAAATTATAGGTCATTTCAAGCATATGGCCATATCTCCTACTTCCAAGCTTCAAATGGAAAAACCTTAAACATCAAAGTTGCTTAGAATGATGTTTTAAGGCTAGTAGGGTGGTCATGAGATGTTGGAAAGGCTCATAGCAAAAAGTGATAAAAATGGCCTAAAAATGAGGCATAAGTTAATTCAAGTGAAATGGAAAATCATAAAATCCAAGCTATAAACCCTAACCATGTCATATGATAGGTCATTTTGACTCCAAAGGACATTTTGAGAACAATGGTTCAGCCACAATTTTTATTTGAGGCTTAAATTTTGGGGTTGCTTTGTAATTTGCTTGCTTGCATAATGGCATATCAAACCAAAACAAGGAAAAGCTTAATGAATAAGGGAAATATGCATTGTACATTGTCCTAAATCTCATGTAAGGAGATATTCAAGTTAATTACTCAAATTGCAAGGGTTTTTGTCATGATATATCATATGGTGAGAATGGAAATGCAAAATATCATGGCATGGAAAATTCAAGTTCTTACTAGATTGATCTAGATGGTTCTAGACCTTTCCAAATCAGTCTATATATTGATTATAATCTCTATTGGTGAAAGGTTGGTGATTGTTGATGTTAATGGTGGTAGAGAATAGAGATTGAACCAAAATTCTCCATTTTGCAAATTGTATTGAAACTTCATCTTTCTCTTCATTACCCTTCCATTTTTCTACACAAATCATCACCACAAACATCCCTGAGTATGTTCATGCTAGCTTGAGGCTCCATTGTTGATGAATTGAAGGAGTTCCAAGTGAAGTTGCAAGGGAGAAAAAGGGATTGGATCTTGAGATTCAAGCCATTTCCATCTAATCTTGTGCAAGCAGAGGATTGTTCATCACCTAAAGGCTATTCTTGAGGATCTACAAGGCTTGAGTCGAAGCTTTTCTCCACCTACCATTGCAAGAGTCAAGGTAAGCAAAACCACTTCCACACTCTGATTTAGGCATGGCTAGGGTTAGTTCTTGTTGTGAAACCATTAGAGACCATTAGGTGATTCATTTGGATGAGTTTAAGACCAATTGGTGAGGTTTCTTCCATGGTGGTTAATTCTTGATGAAGCTAGAATGATTGATTTAGGGAGTTATAACGCACAATTTTTGGCTAGTTTTAATGAGCATGACATAAGGATCAATTATATATAAAGATTGTTGAGTTTTATGATGGTTGAAAACTGATGAAGTTTTGGATTCATGGAGTTGTACCATTCGGTTGGGAGGATTTATCGTGTTTCAATGAAATCCAAGGGCATGGTTGTATTCTACGTGAAAAATAGAGCAAAATTGGTTCTTGGATCGTGGCATTTGGTGGAATATCGAAGTCACACGAAGAGGATGAAGTTGTGTGCATGGGAGTGTTTTTTCATGGCTTCTACAAACCCTAGGTGTCCAAAGGTTGAAGATGAAGTGGTATCCGTTAGATCACGCATGGAATGTTGACTGAAAAAGACCATCCAACGGTCCACGTTCAAAACGCGAATGGAGGGAAAAGTTGGGCAGCAAAACGCTGCGTTTTGTTTAATGAACCAGCGTGGGCTTAGTGCAACGTTGCTTTCCACACACCCCTTCCAAGGCCCAATTGGAAATGAACTTACTTTACCTGCTATTTACACCGCTATTCCATCTTTTTCTTTAGTTTTTTTTATGATTTTTCTGATAAAAGCTGGGCCCAGACGCGCCTCGCTATGCGCACCCCACCTTCTGGGCCCATCATCATTTTCAACTGGATTTTATTTCTTCTTGCACCCCCTCATCATTTTCATATTATAATTCACTCCAAATTTCTTCAAACTTAAAAAATTCACATAAAAATGAAAAAACATTATTTTTTAATGAGATTTTTTTTCCCATTTTCTATTTTTTGTCAAGAAAAATATGAAAACATAAAATTGTCACTTTACTTCATTTTCATATTTTTTGCATATTTTTACATTTAATAGCTTTGTTTAATTCTTTTAGTTGATGCCATCATTTGTTGAATTTAGTTTAAGAGCTTCCCTTAGGATTTTTACCCCATTCTTTTTAGTACAACTAGATATGGATATTAGGTGTCCCCTGGTTTTATACCATAATTTCTAGGGCTTTATTTTAGGTAGTTTAGTTAGAAACTATTAGGATAGTCAATTAGGGTTGTGAATATGGCATAGGTGTAACAAAATAATTTTCTTTTGGGTTTTTAGACTGAATTAGGACCTGGGACTATAGGGGTATTGAGGGTAAGCATAATAGATCCCTTAGAATAAATAGTAGAATTTTCCTCATTGTATTAATACTATTAGTATATTTCTGTTATTGTTTGATTGTGTGGGGTATTGGGCCTGCTTGGGGTTTGGGTTTGAGCTGAAGACTTTGTTGATGAAGCCATTGAAGAAAAAAGGAATGAAGACCCAGTTCAAGAGTTGATGAAGATTGTAGCCTGCTTGTAGCTGATGAAGATTATAGGCACTAGGAGCTAGGTAGAGCTCTAGAATAGGAACTTGATTCACAAACATGGAAGGCCTTGTTTGCCTCCATTCTTTCTCTATGATTCAAAGTCTCTTTTAAATACCCACCTCCTTCCTTTGGAAGGATTAGTGAATGTATTTAAAAGATAGAACTTTTGAGAGAAAACTGTCTGTATCATGTTAACAGTCAGTAGGCCACCCTTGGTAGGCAACTGACTGCTTAACATCCAATTCATCCTGTTAACTGTTGCTCATCTTGGAGAGCGAGACTTGAAGAAAAGCCCTGAAAGATTGAAGATGGAGACCTTGCTTGAAGGCTGTGAAGATGAAGACTGATGCTTGCTTGAAGCTTGTAGATGGTTGAAGATGACTTGAAGATAGATGTTGATGAAGCTTGTTGTGCAGGGTTGCTGTTTGCTGTTTATTTTTGCTGTTTATAATTTTTTATGTATTGTTTGAATTTCCCTGACTGTATTGTTTGCCATTTAATCTGTTAGGTTGAAAGCGAATTTTGTTCGCTTTTGCCTGTTGTTTTCTAGGTTCGAGGTTGAGTGGGACTCCCTTGCCTCGCTTGTATTGTTGCATTCATGCATATTTTACTGTTTTATTGTATCTGCTGTTCTGTTTCCGTTTATCCCCTTAGGATCTCTGTTTCTCTCTGCGCAAGAGAGGAGCATGATAGACATTAGGTCTTAACCCATGCATGATAACATTAGGTTAGTGTGATTCCCTTTTCAACTATAGGTTAGAGTTCTGTCTCTTCTTTCTCAAAACAAACAGAAAAACACAATAAATGTTCCAAACACAATAAAAGACACTTCTTCCGTAAAAGAATGTGAACTCATCAAAACGTCATTTTTGTCCGCTCAGACTGTTAAGCAGAAAAACCCTTTTTCAGAAGGAGATAAAAGCAATCAAGACAGACTTGTGTCGTACGTGGCCCGAACTACGTTTGCTCTGATCTTTCATGTTGTATGAAAGTACGTAGGCATAGGATGCGATATCCTAGCGAGCAACCTTCCCCTCCTTTCCAGTAGGTAGGCGAACTACGTTGACTCTGATTTCTCGTTACAGACGGGAATACGTAGGCATAAAGTGTGATACTTTTCCGAGTCATTTTCTTTTCTTTTAACCCCAGACCTGTAGAATAGATAGAATAACAATCCGTACCAGAAAACAAGCGTGGATCCCGTCGAGTACGACGGACGTGGGGGGTGCTAATACCTTCCCCTTGCGTAACCAACTCCCGAATCCAAGATTTGATTGTGATGACCATTCCTTTCCCCGTTTTGCGGTAGGTTTACCTCGAGCGTTTCCTTTCCCCTCTTTGGGATAAATAACACCCGGTGGCGACTCTTCTGTTCAGCCGGCGCCGATTTTCGCAGTAGCGACAGTAATGTTCCCGTAAGTTGAGAAAAATATTAAGGATTAATGTTCCCGTGGAAATGTTCCCGTAGTAATGTCCCCGTAGTGATATTCCCGTGGAAATGTCCCGTGGTAAAGTTCCCGTAGTAATGTTCCCGTAGGTTGAGCAATATTAAGGGTAAATGTTCCCGTAGGTTGAGAAATATTAAGGGTTAATGTTTGTCTACGTCTGCATTAGTGTTTATGTCCTTAGTTTATGTAGTAATGTTGGGAATCGACGCCGACACGCGCTAATTTCCCATTTGTTGAGAAAAGGTTGATATTATGATCTTACTTGATCGACTTCAGATAGGGAATCGAATCATAGATATAATTCCCGCTACCCGATAAATATTAGGGACGAGGTTTTTCTATGTAGGAATGAATGTGTTATATCGTCAGTGTTGTACGATGCTGTATGGTTGCC
>OZ012737.1:246358964-246418964 GCA_963859935.3 Lathyrus sativus | reverse complement strand
AAGATGACTACAGGACTCCCTTGTCCAGGGAAATCATGGCCGCCCCCATCCCCCACGGGATGGAGAAGCCCCCGGCGCTCTCGACGTACGACGGTACCTCCGACCCGAACGATCATTTAGAAGACATTGAGGTCATGCTCGATTACCGAAACGTCCGAGGAGCTATCAAGTGCAGGCTATTCCCGACGACCCTAAGGAAAGGCGCCATGACATGGTACAAAAGTCTGGAGCCCGAATTGATTATATAACACCCTGTTTCCCAAAATAAAATAAAATGATTAAAATAAACACATATCAGAGTTTCTCCCACAACGGGATGTCACAATCTCCATCCAAATTCCACAAATTATTTTTCAAAATAATTTTCAGTAATATTGCAGCGGAAAAATAAACATAGTCTGTCATAAACCACATAATACGTATATATATATCATCATATATACAAAAATCGGCCATCTACCCAGAATATATATATATATATATATATATATATATATATATATATATATATATATATATATATATATATATATATATATATATATATATATATATATATATATATATATATATATATATATATATATATATATATATATATATATATATATATATATATATATATATATATATATATATATATCCATCATACATCATCATATATCCCACAAAAGAACAGATACGCCACAGGGGGCACACATAAGCAACAATAAACAATAACTCCCCAAAAATCCCCGGTGTTACGTATCAGAGCGATCCTACGACGACGCCACAATCCAAGCTAGCTAAACACGTGGATTGTCTGTACTTCCGAAGAAGCACAGACCACCACAACAACAGAGGGGTGAGATTCACGATCAAATATTAACGGTATAAACATACATGAAATAAAAGGCAGAAAATAATAAATCATTTATTTCATATTCCACATATCCGGACCTACTGTCCCATCATCAACAATCACAACACATACACAACTCACTATGCAACACATGTGCTTGACTCAACAAAATGTGGTACCGACTCAACTCAGGATAGATCGCATACACTCCCTCTGAGCAACGATTTATCCCTACCACGCTCCTCCTGAGCTCATATAATCAAATATCAACGTCCCCCACTTGGGACACGGGTGGTCGCATACACTCCATCCAAGCAACGATCCAAATTCCCGTCCACGCTCCCCACTAGAGCATGCGAGTAACTCATACACCGCGTCTACGCTCCCCATTTGGAGCACGTGAGCCACACAGGCCTCACGTCCACACGCTCCGCATTTGGAGCACGTGAGTGAATTGCATACGCTCCACCGAGCAACGATTCACCACGTCCACATACCATGCAAGATGTTATGCATAACCACACGGCACACACAGTGCACACGATCCTACGGATCCACTCACCACAACACATCACTACAACATATCACACACTATGCATATAAGGCATATCGATCCCACTGATCCACTCATCACACAACAACATATAATCACAATGCATATAAAGCGTATCGATCCTAATGATCACAATTTATCATATATCAAAGATATCTCACTCATCAACACAACACTCACGGTGCACATAATCCTACTGATCCATCAACGTACAACACACAGTCACAACGCACACAAGGCGTACCCGATCCTACTGATCTACGGTCACTCAACATATGAGCACTACGCACACAAGGCGTATCCGATCTTACTGATCTACGGTCATACAACTTATAGCACACACATATAATTATACCACATAATCCACTGATCACGTCGAATGCGTTAAACGCCGGCCACATAGCCCTCTAACACCCAACATACACCCAGCACCCATAAATCATCACGGTACTTCAGACTGGCCATGCTCAGCAATCACAGTTGCACACAGTTCCAGGGAAAACAAAGTTCTGCTATGCTCGCCACCTATCACCTGAATCTCATACAACCACATCTCAAGAGTTTCTTACAATATCACATACACTCATAACGTATATCAGGTCACTTATTCGGTTATACAATTACCACGAGAATCACACTCCCGTATCACACGTATTCATTCCTAATCAAAGGATACATAGCCACTTTAGGCATCACAGCGTACTTCGGTTCAATCATTCATATCAACAAATATTCAAGCACACGCCCCTACATCACCTTCATGCTCTCAACCAATCCACGATAACCACGTACTCGTTCACGACCAACAAGGGTCTAACCACAGAGAAACGGAACAACACAACATCAAAACCATAAAATGCTGTCATGCTCGCTACCATTCGCCTGGCGAAGCCCCACAGTGAACACTCGCTGGGACTCGCCCGGCGAAACCCCTAGCGAAGCCAAACAGAAGCAACAGGCAGCATTCGCTGCCCAGTTCTCCTGGCGAAACCTGGCGAAGTCTCGCCCCCATTCGCTCAGCGAATGCACGTGAATTCTGCAGAAAAACTGCTGTTCAGAAACAGCCCCACACTCCGATTTTGTCTGATTAAATCCCGCGAAATCCTACACTATACCAGTACAATACTATCCCACAAGACTACACCGATTATCCTAGTTCATACTCGATAAATCCTCAGTTCTACTCAATTCTCCAACTTCCGGCCTTAACTCCGAATTTACCCGGAAACCCCAAATCACCAAACCATCACCCTATGGCACATGCAATGAATTCACACACTATAAACACAACCATCACAGAATTATAAACACGAAATCAACATCATATTAACATCAATCTATGGGGATTAGGGATTTTCCCCTTTTCTACCAATTTCATGCAAATACCTATTCAACCGATCAACCCCCCCCCCCCCCCTTACCTCAAATTCGATGCTAATGTTGATGAAGCCTCTCAATCCACACGAAAATCCTACAACCCCGCCTCCTCTTGCTCAAGCTTGCTCTTGTTTTGATCGTGTTCTTCTCCTTCGACCGTGCTTCCTCTTCTCATGCGTGTTCTCTTCTTCTCTTTTTTTCCAATATTCCACCTTTACCCTCAATACCCCCAAAATTCACCTTATTCCAAATAATATATAATTTCCCATAATAATAATAATAATCCTCTTATTTCCTTTAATTCACAAAATCCACTTAATTTTCAAAATTCCATTTAATTATATTTTTCTCATATGTTAATATTAGTAATAATAATGATAATAATTAATAATAATATTACATTGCTATTAATTATCACATTCTTATCACTGCATACCAATATCATGAGTTCTTGATCCTCCAAGTCATTTCACCAAAACACATCCGTGAGTAAAATAACACTAAAACCAAAAATAATTAAAATGAGCGTTACAACTCTCCCCCACTTTAATTATTTTCGTCCTCGAAAATACCTGATGGAAACGATCCCGGATACGCATCCCGCATCCTGCTTCCCGATTCCCAGGTCACACTGCCTCCTGCAGCACCTCCCCAAGCCACTTTCACCAAGGTTATCTCTTTCTCTCTGAGTCGCTTCTCGTTCATTAATTCGAACTAACAATGCCTCAACCATCGAATCGTTTCTTACTTGCACATCATCCATCTGAATTAATGTACTCCCTCAACAGAGACACATGGAACACACCATACCAATCGCGAGCGACAGTAGCAAAACGGTCTAACATGCTATTTCTCCCGCGCTTCCGCTGCGCCACTCTGATATAAACCACCGAACACGGTGCGAGCTTCTGAGACTCCAAAAAGTCGACTAACATCAGTCACGGGCGTAATTCTCAAAACAAATATTTTCTTGGATCCTCTTGATCCTCCCTGTCGTCTCATGCCCAATTCTCAAATCTGAACACTACACTCTCGATCGACTCATTCCAACACAAGGAGTCCTACACCTCTTATCGCACAAGTCCTCATCCAGCGCCATTCTGACACTAGAATGGTATCGTTATTCCAGGTAGCTCAATTACCATAATTAACCATCCTACGATCCAACACACAGACTCTCCACAAATCCTCTAAATACTATACATCCCTCCCTGTCCGTCCATCCGTACACGGATGAAAGGCAGAGTTCAACCTCCACATGATACTCAAAGCATCCGCAAACTCTTTCAAAACCTCGATGCAATCTCAGATTCCCATCCGATACAATATGTGACGACATCTCATACAACTTCACAACTTCCTCGATATACACCTTATAGTCCTCAACATAGAACAGTTAATCCATCCCAAATTAAAATCATATCCTTCAAATTCCTCGGAAACCAGCGCAAAATCCATGGAACTATTACCCGACTTCCACTTCGGGATGTTCTACGGTTGCATCAGACCCAACGGTCTCTGACATCTATTCTTCGACTTTCGACAATTCTAATCGGTATGAATAAACTCAACCACTTCTCTCTCCATCTATGTCCATCAAAATAATTACTTCAAATCCGGTTACATCTTCATAGCACCGTGGTGGATACTCCATTTACCTCATCACTATTATTCCACTCAATAATATCTAGAACACAAACTCTTATCACCACATATCAGGATACCGTTTCCATAAATCTGAAAATCGTCTTTTCAACTTTTGATTCCCCAAATTCTTCCAGTCTACCAACTCACCCCAACGCTTTGACCTCATCGAATCTCATCAAGAATATCACTTAGTAAGGTCCAATACACAGGGTTAAGCTCCACAAGAAGTCTCCTCATAACCAACTCAGATTGCAAAACTGCTTAATCAGTCCCAACTCTCTCTATCATCCTCTTCATCATATGCAAGGATCTTCAAATTACAGCATAAGCTACCACATTATCCTTTTCTGGATGATAATCTCAATCTAAAATCGTAATCCTTCTAGAGTTCCCAATCATTTTCCCTGCCTTGTCAAGATAACTCTCAAACCACCACAGTCAATCGACAAATCGCCAACTTTCCCACCTCCATTATAACTCGAAGATTTCCATCAAAATTCAAACACCTCAACATTGTTCTGAGCCGACCCGCCCAAACAATTCTCAAGCACCCAGCTGAACTCCAGACAATTCACTGCTCACGCCATCTAAGCTTACAAGATACGTCCATCCCATCCAACACAATCCCAACTGCTATCAACAACAGATTAAGGGTGACCAGTTCCACAATTTGTCAATAGACAACCGAAATTATGATGGGGACTAAACCATCCTTGCGAAACTATGAGAGCGTTCAACCACACGCCGAGCTACAACTCCATATTGCAGCACCCGGGAGAAGCACGAGCTCCTCCCCCACTTTAATTATTCTCACACCTGCAGACAAAGGTTAAACAACAACCATGTAACAACAGTGTTTCCACACATGTCGCACACAACGGGGATACACAACATTAGACAACCTGGCCGGGCGGACCGACCTGCTCTGATACCAACTTGTAACACCCCGTTTCCCAAAATAAAATAAAATGATGAAAATAAACACATATCAGAGTTTCTCCCACAACGGGATGTCACAATCTCCATCCAAATTCCACAAATCATTTTCCAAAATAATTTTCAGTAATATTGCAGCGGAAAAATAAACATAGTCTGTCATAAACCATATAATACATATATATACATCATCATATATACAAAAATCGGCCATCTGCCCAGAATATATATATATCCATCATACATCATCACATATCCCACAAAAGAACAGATACGCCACAGGGGGCACACATAATCAACAATAAACAATAACTCCCCAAAAAGCCCCGGTGTTACGTATCAGAGCGATCCTACGACGACGCCACAATCCAAGCTAGCTAAACACCTGGATTGTCTGTACTTCCGAAGAAGCACAGACCACAACAACAACAGAGGGGTGAGATTCACGATCAAATATTAACGGTATAAACATACATGAAATAAAAGGCAGAAAACAATAAATCATTTATTTCATATTCCACATATCCGGACCTACTGTCCCATCATCAACAATCACAACACATACACAACTCACTATGCAACACATGCGCTTGACTCAACAAAATGCGGTACCGACTCAACTCAGGATAGATCGCATACACTCCCTCTGAGCAACGATCTATCCCTACCACGCTCCTCCCGAGCTCATATAATCAAATATCAACGTCCCCCACTTGGGACACGGGTGGTCGCATACACTCCATCCGAGCAATGATCCAAATTCCCGTCCACGCTCCCCACTGGAGCACGCGAGTAACTCATACACCGCGTCTACGCTCCCCATTTGGAGCACGTGAGCCACACAGGCCTCACGTCCACACGCTCCCCATTTGGAGCACGTGAGTGAATCGCATACGCTCCACCGAGCAACGATTCACCACGTCCACATACCATGCAAGATGCTATGCATAACCACACGGCACACACAGTGCACACGATCCTACGGATCCACTCACCACAACACATCACTACAACATATCACACACTATGCATATAAGGCATATCGATCCCACTGATCCACTCATCACACAACAACATATAATCACAACGCATATAAAGCGTATTGATCCTAATGATCACAATTTATCATATATCAAAGATATCTCACTCATCAACACAGCACTCACGGTGCACACGACCCTACTGATCCATCAACGTACAACACACAGTCACAACCCACACAAGGCGTACCCGATCCTACTGATCTACGGTCACTCAACATATGAGCACTACGCACACAAGGCGTATCCGATCCTACTGATCTACGGTCATACAACTTATAGCACACACATATAATTATACCACATAATCCACCGATCACGTCGAATGCGTTAAACTCCGGCCACATAGCCCTCTAACACCCAACATACACCCAACACCCATAAATCATCACGATACTTCAGACTGGCCATGCTCAGCAATCACAGCTGCACACAGTTCCAGGGAAAACAAAGTTCTGCTATGCTCGCCACCTATCACCTGAATCTCATACAACCACATCTCAAGAGTTTCTTACAATATCACATACACTTATAACATATATCAGGTCACTTATTCGGTTATACAATTACCACGAGAATCACACTCCCGTATCACACGTATTCATTCCTAATCAAAGGATACATAGCCACTTTAGGCATCACAACGTACTTCGGTTCAATCATTCACATCAACGAATATTCAAGCACACGCTCCCTACATCACCTTCATGCTCTCAACCGATCCACGATAACCACGTACTCGCTCACGACCAACAAGGGTCTAACCACGCGAGAAACGAAACAGCACAACATCAAAACCATAAAATGTTGTCATGCTCGCTGCCATTCTCCTGGCGAAGCCCCGCAGCGAACACTCGCTGGGACTCGCCCGGCGAAACCCCTAGCGAAGCCAAACAGAAGCAACAGGTAGCATTCACTGCCCAGTTCGCCTGGCGAAGTCTCGCCCCCATTCGCCCAGCGAATGCACGCGAATTCTGCAGAAAACTGTTGTTCAGAAACAGCCCCACACTCCGATTTTGTCCGATTAAATCCCGCGAAATCCTACACTATACTAGTACAGTACTATACCACAAGACTACACCGATTATCCTAGTTCATACTCGATAAATCCTCAGTTCTACTCAATTCTCCAACTTCCGGCCTTAACTCCGAATTTACCCGGAAACCCCAAATCACCAAACCATCACCCTATGGCACGTGCAATGAATTCACACACTATAAACACAACCATCACAGAATTATAAACACGAAATCAACATCATATTAACATCAATCTCTGGGGATTAGGGATTTTCCTCTTTTCTACCAATTTCATGCAAATACCTATTCAACCGATCAATCCCCCCACCTACCTCAAATTCGATGCTGATGTTGATGAAGCCTCTCAATCCACACAAAAATCCTACAGCCCCGCCTCCTCTTGCTCAAGCTTTCTCTTGTTTTGATTGTGTTCTTCTCCTTCGACCGTGTTTCCTCTTCTCATGCGTGTTCTCTTCTTCTCTTTTTTTTCCAATATTCCACCTTTACCCTCAATACCCCCAAAATTCACCTTATTCCAAATAATATATAATTTCCCATAACAATAATAATAATCCTCTTATTTCCTTTAATTCACAAAATCCTCTTAATTTCCAAAATTCCATTTAATTATATTTTTCTCATATGTTAATATTAGTAATAATAATGATGATAATTAATAATAATATTACATTGCTATTAATTATCACATTTTTATCAGTGCATACCAATATCATGAGTTCTTGATCCTCCAAGTCATTTCACCAAAACACATCCGTGAGTAAAATAACACTGAAACCAAAAATAATTAAAATGGGCGTTACAACTCTCCCCCACTTTAATTATTTTCGTCCTCGAAAATACCTGATGGAAACGATCCCGGATACGCATCCCGCATCCTGCTTCCCGATTCCCAGGTCACACTGCCTCCTGCAGCACCTCCCCAAGCCACTTTCACCAAGGTTATCTCTTTCTCTCTGAGTCGCTTCTCGTTCATTAATCCGAACTAACAATGCTTCAACCATCGAATCGTTTCTTACTTGCACATCATCCATCTGAATTAATGTACTCCCTCAACGGAGACACATGGAACACACCATACCAATCGCGAGCGACAGTAGCAAAACGGGCTAACATGCTATTTCTCTCGCGCTTCCACTGCGCCACTCTGATATAAACCACCGAACACACTGCGAGCTTCTGAGACTCCAAAAAGTCGACCAACATCAGTCACCGGCGTAATTCTCAAAACATATATTTTCTTGGATCCTCTTGATCCTCCCAGTCATCTCATGCCCAATTCTCAGATCTGAACACTACACTCTCGTTCGACTCATTCCAACACAAGGAGTCCTACACCTCTTATCGCACAAGTCCTCATCCAGCACCATTCCGACACTAGAATGGTATCGTTATTCCAGGTAGCTCAATTACGATAATTAACCATCCTACGATCCAACACACAGACTCTCCACAAATCCTCTAAATACTGTACAACCCTCCCTGTCCGTCCATCCGTACACGGATGAAAGGCAGAGTTCAACCTCCACATGATACTTAAAGCGTCCGCAAACTCTTCCAAAACCTCGATGCAATCTCAGATTCCAATCCGGTACAATATGTGACGACATCTCATACAACTTCACAACTTCCTCGATATACACCTGTAATACCCCAAATTTTGCCCTAAGATTTGTCGTCGCATTTCATTGCATTTTTATTGCATTTAATCAATTACTAACAAATTTGTGTAGTCGTTTGACTTTTTGCAGGTAAATATCATATGGCATGCATTTTTTTTCTAAAAAGTAAAAATGGCACAATTGGCAAGAGGACATGTGTAAGGAGTTGTGAGTGTGAGAGGTTGAGAGTTCGAATCTCACCTTTATCACTTTTTGTTTTTTATTATTTTTACTCTAAATTTTTCTATCTTTCATTAAAAAATAACAAAAATAGTTTTTTATTATTATTTAATTATTATTTTCGTATTTTAATTAAATCATTTTTTAAAATATTATTTTTTTCACCTTTTTCTAAATTATTCATAAAAATATCCAAAAAATCATAAAATAAAAAATATTGGAAAAAATTTTGTTCTTTTTATAATATTTTTGATTTTAGGAATCAATAGGATTATTAGTTTTTATTTTAAGTTTATTTTAATTATTTTAAATTATTTAAATTTTATTTTTCTTAACTAATTATTTAGTTTGGGCTTTAAAATGGGCTTTAGGGACATTATTGACAATTTGGTGTTAACCCTAATTTGTTCCCTATATATACATGTGTTGCCTTGTTGAAAAAGGGGGAGAATGAAAAAAAAACCTAAGAGGAGTGAGTGCCGTTTACCGTTATTTCTTTTTCTTCATCTATTACTGTGTTTCTTTTTCTTCATCGTTTACCGTTATTTCTTTTCCTTCATCTATTACTGTTGTTTCTTTTTCTTCATCGTTTACCGTTATTTCTTTTCCTTCATCTATTACTGTTATTTCTTTTTCTTCATCTATTACCGTTATTTCTTTTTCTTTATCTATTACTGTTACGTTTATATATTTATAATTTTTAAATTGTTAGAGTTTATATATATATATAAGATTAATTTTTGATCGAATTATATCGATACGATGTTTGCACATTTGTGTGCATGACGCGTGACATTTGTGTTAGTTCGATCTGGTTGCGATGATCGCATTTTTGTATGAGCAATAATACTGTTTTTTGCTTAATTTCTTTTTCTTTGCGATAAATTTTGTTTCGTCCGATTTAGATCTGGTTGCGATGAGCGCATTTCTGCGTTAGCAACATTGTTGGGTTATTTGGCACATTTAAAATTCATTATTATTATTATTATTATTATTATTATTATTATTATTATTATTATTATTATTATTATTATTATTATTATTATTATTATTATTATTATTATTAGTATTATTATTATCATTATTTATTATTATTACTATTATTATTATTATTATCATTAATTTATTAAAACTTGTTATAATATAAAAATCTGTTTTTTAAAATAAATAACATTAACATCTTTTCCAAATTAATATGAAAACCTATTATTTTTAAGAAAAACTTTTTTTTAGATAAATTTAAAATAATAACTAAAATCTTTTTTTAAAATAATAACTAGAACCGTTTTAAAAAATATATATAATAATAACATTAAACCTTTTTTTTTTAAAAATAAAACCTTTTTGTTAGATAATTAAATTAAGACTATTTTTGAAAAGTTTTTTTTAATAATATTAAAACCTCTTTTTTAACTTAAATCAAAAGCTTTTTTATATATCACAAATAAACAACAAAGAATATCTATAACTTTCGCACTTCCGTTTCATAACTCGTCTGATTACTGTTTGACTCTGTCTACTAACCTTGTGTATTCAATGTGCAGCTTGTTACGTTGCTATTAGCTATTTTAATGTGTTTTTCAATTCAAGTTGTATTATAATTGTATCTGTTTCTCATTTGTAACTTCGCGAACAAATTATCACGTTTACCTTTCCGCACTTTAATTTCTGTTGTTTGTATGGTTTAAATTCGCGCATTTGCATCGTTAATTTGTCCCATTGCATTCCTCCGAAGGATTAGGTCTAGCCGTTTGGCCGCCACGCCAATAGTCCTCAAAACTTCAAACCCTTACAAACCCTAACTTTTCACAAATGTCTCGCCGTGGACAAAATTACAAAACTACCCCTAGCTTTAGGTCAAAGAGTCGCCGCACTCATTTTAGGGTTTCCCGCCGCAGAATCCCTAACCTAACCCTAATGCACTTAACAATTTATAACATAGAGATCGGAGTTTAAGACTCCACGTAAGCGTGTCCTTAAGATAGTTTATTCCCCATTGAAACCTTGACCATAGTCAAGACGTTTCTAACCTCCCTTTCGAGGGGAACTACAGTTACTCTGATTCCATTCCCGTAAGGATATGTAGGCACAAGATGCGATGTCTTGCCGAGTAAACTTAGAATTAACCCCTAGGTCTTTTTTAATTTTCAATCCTTTGTATATACCCTAAAGCAAAATAATTAATGAAATAAATAAAAAAAAATAAACAAAAGGTTCCCGTAGAGTACTACGGAAGTTTAGGGTGCTAATACCTTCCCTAAATTTAACCAACCCCCGAACCTTAGATCTCTCCCTTTTAGGTTTTTCCTTTCTTTAACCTTTTCTTCGGATAAATCAAAGACCGGTTGTAAATGAATTAAGATTCAAGTTAATCAATAGCTTGACATCCAAATTTCACCGCAACAGAAAATGGCGACTTCACTGGGGACTCCTAACTATTGAGGGTTATCCCTATTTTGTTTATTTCTCTTTATATATTTGTTTTATTATATATTTTGCTCACTTGTATGTATATATTGGGGTACCTTACTTGGAGTTACTGTGTTGTGAGATAAGTCCTACACCCGGACTTGAGCGACCTTATGATAGGATGGTTGATATATTCGACGAGGCTTATAGGGAGTGAGTCCCGACTAAGCTAAATCGAGAATCACCGCTCAGTTGAGACACTTTCGAAAATGGTTCGGTTGATCGAGTGTAGTCGTGAAAACTTTTACCGTTATCGATTGGAGTCTGTGATACTGAGAACCGTAGTACCTTTACACCATCTTGACCTTATATAGGATGTAGTGCGGGAACTATATGGGAGTAGTCCTACAATGGTTGCTACGCGATGCTACACTTAAAAGAGGTTCTCTTGAGAATATTATTGACCCTCGAGTTAGTCGGGAAGTCGATAATATCCGAAAGATGGACTGATGACTTTGGGCACTGATTTAGAACCCTTGTTCTGCAGGTACAATCAACCTATAGTACATACCTCTTTGGGAAGGGTAGACCTTGACTCCATTCATTGTTCCTCTAACTTAGGACCTTTTGTTTGCTTATGTGTATTTGTGCTTCGCATCCATAAAGCATCATATCATTTCTAGTTTCAAGGAATTCAGCAGTCCTTTGCAAATTCGAAAAGCCTTACATTTTAAAGTCTAAAATTTTTTCCAACTTTCTTAAAAAGCAAAATTCGCAACCGACCGTTGAAATTCTTGAAACCATTGCATGGCATCAGCATCACATTTTTGCATTGCATTTGTCCCCCGGTTTCTCATTCTCGGTTCTCTCATCTTCCAGTGTACCTTTGAGTCGTCAAGCTGATTCCTCGACACAGATACCAGACCAGGGCTAATTATAGACGTAAGATGTCAGAGCAAGAGGCATATAATGTAGAGATCCGAATGGAGATCAATGAGTTGAAATTAGGCATGACCAAACTCACCGAGATGCTCCAAGTACTGATTTCCAGAGGAGAGTCACCTCAAAGGACCGTCATTCAGGAAGTTTCGGATGTTGATCCACCTCTTGTTCCAGTACCACCATCTACTTGGCCCGAGCTTGGTTTACCTCCTAACTACTCTCCGCCTATTGCATCGTCTGCTACAATTGGTCAGACTGTCAGACCGGTTTTTCAAGCTCCCGTCCTTACCGAGACTAGACCTGTGGTCCACACTGTTAACCAAACTATCCGAGCTCCCTTTGAGAATCCTCTATATGAGCACAATGTTGCCAGTGTTCAAGGGGAAGACCATGAAGATTTTGTTGGGCCTGAGATTACCCGTGAACAGTATCAAATCATCAATAAGAGACTCCAAGCTATTGAGGGTACTGATTTCTTCAATATAGATGCCGACAATATGTGCCTAGTCTCCGGTCTCGTTATGCCTGCCAAATTCAAGACTCCTGAGTTTGTGAAGTATAAAGGTCACTCATGTCCAAGAGCTCATCTGGTCATGTACTTTCGAAAGATGGCAGCCTACACCAACAATCAGAAATTGCTCATCCATTGCTTTCAAGACAGTTTGAGTGGTGCTTCTCTCAAATGGTATATGAACTTAGAGCATAACAGTGTCCGTTGCTTTCAAGATCTCGCTAACGCTTTCATGAAACAATACAAATACAACCTGGATATGACTCCCGATCGCCGTCAATTACAAAATATGTCTCAAAATGAAAAAGAGTCATTCAAGGAATATGCTCAGCGTTGGAGAGAGTTAGCTTCTCAAGTTGAACCCCCTATAGCAGAAAAGGAATTAACTGGATTGTTCATGGATACTTTGTCCCCTTTCTATTGGGAAAAGATGATCGGGAATGTCTCTTCAAGTTTTGCAGATTTGGTGACTATTGGTCAGAGGTTAGAAGAAGGTTTGAAAAATGGTAAAGTATCCAAAGCTGTTGAATCTTCTAATGGTGCAAAGAAACCCTACGGGAATTTCCATAAGAAGAAGGATGAACAGGCCAATGCTGTCATAACTGAATCAAGGAAGCCTCGCCAGGGATCTCAACCTGTTAGTGCTCCACAGCCAGCTCAGACTCCTCAATGCCCAGTTATCAGACAAGACCAGAATCGGAACAAGGATCACTTTGATCCTATTCCCATGACTTACACAGAGCTGTATCCTGACTTAGTTCGACAAGGGCTGATCACTACAAAGGCTTTACCACCTCCTCTTAATCCTCCAGTTGGGTTTAGGGCTGATCTAAAGTGTGCTTTTCATGAGGGTGCCTTAGGCCACGACTTGGAGCATTGTTTTGCATTGAAAGCTAGGGTGCGTGAACTGATTAGAGCCGGAATACTTGATTTTACGGATAGTCGTCCGAGCGTCCAGACAGATCCCTTGCCAACACATCAGAATTGAAGCTTTGTCATTGGGCCTTTTTTTTTCTCGTTGTTTGCATTTTCCTTATTTTGTTTAAGTTGTTTGCTTTCAATTATGTTTGTACTTTCATTAATGAAATAAGCATTGCGACTTTTGATTCAATTCATTTCCGTCCATTTATTTGCATCTTTATGCTTTATTTTTCAAATGTTTACTTCTTGTCCAAAATTTTGATATGCTAAGATCGGAGGGAGGATGACGAAAATGTTATACCCATAACTGTTGTCAGTATGCTTTCAATTAAACCTTGTTGACGATGTAAGGCATTGTTTCAATTCCCAAACACTGGAGAAATAAGGAAGTTAATCCCTCGTCACCCCCTTCGGGCCTAGAAGTTGGAGTTTCTTTCGTTACAAAAAATCCACAATTTTAACCTTGGGATGGGTAGTTCTCAGTTAACTTGGTTGTGTGTTAATACGATACACCTTTCATTAACAAATTTTCCTTCGCACACGTCAAACAAGTGTCGAAGATGTTTTCTAATCAAAAGGTCGATGATGGTTCACCGTAATCATTAAAATCAAACAGTCACTTTCCTTCACACAAAAAAATAATATAAAAAAAGCAAAAGAAGCCCGCTAAATCAAAACCTATGAAGGAGACTTAGGCAAAACTGGGGCATCCCGCTGACTGTAAACTCTAAAATAAACAGTTCAGGCAAAATTTAGGGATAATACAAAGAGATTTTTAAATCCTTATCTTGAAAATCCTCAATGTCAAAACAATCAAATGTTATAGGGGAGTAGTGGCTGCCTTTTCATAGGTCCCTTTGACTTCTGAATCATCACTGCTACGATCAATGAAATCCCTAACTTATGGGAACCTGAATGCATAGTATGAGTTAACTGAGCATAGGACTGAAGATCATCATGTAGATTGGGTGGGTACAAATAAATTTTGAGCCTTTATCTTTTGTTTCATAAACCGTGAACCAGGCCACATTACAACCCTCAAAAGACCTAAATGAAACAGGGTTATTTTGAAAGTATACTACAACAAGATTGCGTAACCTGACTCCAAAAGATCCTTGCGAATCATTTATTTTGGCAATAAACTTTTATTTTAAACTTTGAGTGTCTTGAACCGCCTTGTTCTGACTAACGACTCATGTATTTTCCATCTTTCAAAAATAATTTTTCAAAAATCGCATGAACTTTGCATTACCATGTTTGTATGAATATTTTTGTTTGCAAACTGGCTTTCCTCTAAGGAATTTTCAAACAATGAGAAACTTGGTCAAGTGATCTTATCAGGGGCAAGTTCCTTTTACATCTTGTCAAAGAATTAGTTCAAGATTTGTTCAAGGCAATATCTTCTCAGATTTGGTTTATCCAGAGAATTGTTCAAGACCCAGACTGGGGCAAGCCCTCCGAGGATACAGCAAAACAGTCGATTCCACGAATTAGACAGCTGAAGCAATTATCAGTTCATTTGACCTGGGGCAGTTTAGTTGCATAATCCCTAAGCAGTTATTCATCATTCCTACAGTGACTATCAACTTGATACAGTTTAACAGAATGACAGTGATCTCCGTGTTGAGGAATCAGTCCTCTAGTTTTGTCATCTCACCGAAAGAGTCGAGCCTTGTCGTCGATGTCTACATTTGCATTTGATCATATGTCATAGCATAATTCCTATACATGTGCATATATTGGGTGCTTTATTCCCCATTTACATTTCTATCTTGGGTGCTTTATTCCCCATTTACATTTCTATCTTGGGTGCTTTATTCCCCATTTACCTCTCTATCTTGGGTGCTTTACTCCCCATTTACATTTCTAGCTTGGGTGCTTTACTCCCCATTTACATTTCTATCTTGGGTGCTTTACTCCCCATTTACATTTTTATCTTGGGTGATTTACTCCCCATTTACATTTTTATCTTGGGTGCTTTACTCCCCATTTACATTTTTATCTTGGGTGCTTTACTCCCCATTTACATTTCTATCCTGGGTGCTTTACTCCCCATTTACATTTCTATCTTGGGTGCTTTACTCCCCATTTACCTTCTATCCTTGGGTGTTTTATCCCCCATGTACCTTTTATCCCGGGTGTTTTATTCCCCGTTTACCAAATATTCCTGGGTTTACCTAACATCATGGTGTTTTACCCCCATTTACTTTTTTTTTCTCCCTGAGGTCGTGTTTTACTCGCGTCTTACCTTGTGGGAAAAATTTATTTACTTGGCATCATGGGTGTTTTATCCCCATTTGCGTTTTTCTCCTGAGCTCGTGTTTTACCCGCGTCTTACCTTGCGGACTGTAACACCCATTTTAATTATTTAGTCATTTTATTATTATTTTAAATATTATGTGTTGGTGTGCCCTTTGGTGGGGGTGTATTTGGTGATGTTTGGTGGGTGTCCCTAATGTGGGAGGATTATTGGTGGTGTTTTGGTGAATATAATAATAGTGTATAATATTAATATTGGTGGGAATATTATTATTATTATTATATTTATTATAGTTACTATTGTTATTAATATTATTATTATCTTGGTGAGATAATAATATTATTATTATTATTATTATTTTATTAAGTTATTATTATTATTATTAAATTATTATTATTATTGGGATTAGAGAATTAAAATAGAGAATGTGAGGGGTTAGTAGTTTTTACACGATACATTGAGAGAAGTTAGAGAAAGTGGAAAAAGAACGATAGAAAGGAGAGAAGTGAGAAGAACGGAAAAGAGAACGGAAAAGGGAGCGAAGAACGAAGGAACGGGGGAAAATCAGAATTGGCCAAACCTTGGAAGATTCTTCCATCGATCAACCGATTAACAAGGTAAGGGGGGAGAAACTTGATTGGGAATGGTTTATACATGTATAGGGTAGTCGGGGATTCCTTAACCCCGTAGGAAATTGATCGATATATGATAATATATATTGTTATGTTATGATTGATGATGATTGTTGTTAATTATATAGTAATCGTTAATGAATTGGTGTTTTGGGTTGATTTGGCATATAGGGCATATAGGGTGTTTTACAGTTTTTAGGGAAAGTTCTGTATGGCTTTTGAGGTATCGATAAAGTGTGTAGGTGATGATTTTGGGAATAGGAATTAGAAACCTATTGGTTACGGTAATGGGCAAGATTGGTACTAGAATAGACTGAGGATCTGAGTTGAGATGATAGGCATAATTTGGCCTAGAATACACTGCAGAACTGTGAGAAAACTTGATGAATCGCAGCATTCGCTGGGCTTCGCCTGGCGAGTGTTGGCGAAGCTTCGCCTGGCGAAGGGAGACGAGAGTTCGCCTGGCGAGCTGAGGCGAGTGGTAGCGAATAATTCAGAATTATGTCCCAGACCTAAAGGGTAGGAACTTCGCCTGGCGAGTGTGGCCAGCGAAGGTTCGCCTGGCGAATGAAGGTTCGCCTGGCGAATGAAGGTTCGCCTGGCGAATGCACGATAGTGAAATGAGGGCTTCGCCAGCAGGTTCGCCTGGAGAATGCTAGCGAAGGTTCGCTACGGGGCTTCGCCTGGCGAATGCCAGCGAACGTAGCAGAACCAGAATGTGATTTTTGTGATGTTTTGGCCTTGAGCTTGGGCTTGTGTGATCCCTTTAGCCTTGATGCACTGTAAGAATGATGAGTGTGGGAACTGACTTGTGTACTTGGTGATAGTGCATGTCTCCCGTAATAATGACTGGTGGACAATTAGTTGATATATATGTATGTAGTGATCAATAGTATCGTGTATCCCCGAGTAGTGGGATGTGTTTGTATCTTGGTGATAGAATATGAACTTGTTTACTAACTGATTGATTTATATGGTGTTGGTGCTTGTTATATCTATGTATATATATATATATATATATATATATATATATATATATATATATATATATATATATATATATATATATATATATAT
This sequence comes from Lathyrus sativus, assembly GCA_963859935.3. Taxonomy (NCBI): domain Eukaryota; kingdom Viridiplantae; phylum Streptophyta; class Magnoliopsida; order Fabales; family Fabaceae; genus Lathyrus; species Lathyrus sativus. The sequence continues at coordinate 246,400,939 of OZ012737.1, read as the reverse complement.
ATATATATATATATATATATATATATATATATATATATATATATATATATATATATATATATATATATATATATATATATATATATATATATATATATATATATATATATATATATATATATATATATATATATATATATATATATATATATATATATATATATATATATATATATATATATATATATATATATATATGTGATGTATAATGATACGATCAGGTGGATCGTGTGCACTTAGTGTGCCTGAACATAATAGTTATGCATTGGTGTGTGCATATCATGGTGTCTTGGTGGGATGGATCATGTCTCGGATGGAGCATAAGTGATCTGTCCGTACTCCTTTGTGGAGAATGGTGGGGTTGAATCATGTCTCGGATGGAGCGTAAGTGATTCACCCGTACTCCTTTGTGGAGAATGGTGGGGTCGAATCATGTCTTGGATGGAGCGTAAGTGATGCACCCGTACTCCTTTGTGGAGAATGGTGGGTTCGATTGAATGAACCAATGAGTCGGTACCGCATGCGTGGTGTTGAGTTATATTTTGCATTATAATATGTTATATTGTAATTTGAACAGTAGGTTCGTTATATGGTGTTGTTGGGGTGAATAATTGATGTGTTGGTGTGTTTTACTGCCTTATTACATGTATTACATTACCGTTATATTTTTGATCATGATTTCTCACCCCTTTGTTGTTGTTGTGGTCTGTGCTTCTTCGGAAGTACAGATAATCCAGGTGCTTAGCTAGCTTGGATATTGGTGTGATTGTCGAGTCTAGGATGCTCTGATACGTAGCACGGGACTTGGGCGTTTTATTATTTGTTTTATGTTGAACTTATATTTTATTTCCTTGTGAACGTATCAAACTTTTATTGAATTTTATTATTTAATATTCCGCTGTATTTAGAGAAAAACCTTTTTATAAGGAAACGTTGTTTTTATGTGATATCCCACTTGGGAGAATTGGAACTCTGATTTTGGTTATTTATAATGTTTATTAATTTAGAAGATTTTGGGAAGTGGGGTGTTACAATTGGTATCAGAGCTGGTCGGTCCGTCCGGCCAATGTTGTCTAGTGTTGTTGTTCCCTGGTATGCGACATGTGTGTAAAAACACTGTTGGTACATGTTGTTGGTTAAGTTTGTCGATAGAAGAGGAATGATTCCATTGGGGGAGAAGTTTGTATTTCTCCGGAATGCTACGGTGTGGTGGCTTAGTGTGTTGAGGAATGCTATCATAGTTTGGTAAAGATGGTTTGTACCCCATCATGATTTCGGTTGTCTATTAACAAATTGAGGAACTGATCACCCTTAATCTCTTGTTAATAGTAGACGGGATTGTGTTGGATGGGATAGACGTGTCTTGCAAGCTGGTGTGACGTGAGCAGTGAATTGTCCTGAGTTAAGCTAAGTGCTTAAGGGATTATTTTGAGGAGTTGGCGTAATACGGTGTTGAGATGTTTATTTTGACGGAAACTTCGAATGAGAAGGAAAGTGAGAAAATTGGGATTCGTCAATTAGTTGAAATTGCCGGAGGTTCCCTGAGGAAGTAAGCGATTTACTATTGGAGTGTGAAGTAAAGCTTACACGTTTATTTTGTTTTTGGGACGAGACTGATATTGATGACTCCATATTGTATGTTTACGTTGGGATTGGAGAAGTTGAAGAGTCAACTTGAAGACCCGCTGGAGGAGAGGTTCTTTTGTTGGAGTGTGTTACCGTAAGGTGCACCAATTTTGTTGGTTAGACAGACAGAAGGTTTTGTGAAGCTTTGGGTGGACTATAGATGAGTAAACAAGGTGACTGTCAAGGATAAGTGTTCGCTTCCAAGAGTTAATGATTTGATGGATCAATTGATTGAAGGACGTGAGTTTCCGTGTTCGTGAGATCGCGAGTAGAATTATTGTGTTGTGGCGTCGAAGGTCGAAGTGGTATCGTAATAGGAGGCTCCACGATCTGCTGTTGAGATTGGAAGTAATCGGGTTTTAAAATATTTAAAGATTGAAAGTGTGTTGGACGGCCTCCTAAGTATGAAATTGTGGTTATACGTTGAATTCCAAGATCGCAGCTTTTTACGGAATCGAAATCGGACACTCGGAAGTCAGGTAACGGTCGAAAATAGAATTTCAGGACTGTCTTGTTCGCCGAGATTCGCCTGGCGAAGTGCCCTGAGCAGAAAAATGTTGTTGTGGTATTTTTGTCGTAACGGGAGAACCGTAACTCGGAATGACGCCCGGTTCGAAGCGTTGGAAAGCTATTGCAATGATCTATGTGATGGTGCAGTAGTGGCATGGAGATAAGTTAATTTTGATGAACTATATTTGGAATTTGTAGTAGACGCGGAGCGTGTGGTTCATGTTCCCGCCGTAACTCATGAATTGAGTGTCGGTCTGTCATGGGATGTTCCATACTTATTTGAGTAAGTCAATGGATGCGTTAATCAAGGATGTTTGGATATATTGGATTAGTATAGGGGATCATGTTGAGCATTAGGAACTTGATTTATCAGTATTGGAGAAGAAGCAATATATGCCACTATGAAGAAAGTTTCAGAGAGTTTTGGGAGAGCTGTCAACAGCTCGTGTGTGGACTTTTTCCGAATCTGACCGGACTATTGTTGTATTTTGTGATGCTTTATTGATAAGATTAGGAGGTATGTTGAGTGCAACATCGGAAAGTTGTAGTTATGCTTTAAGGCAACTTGAAGTACATAAGAGGAGTTATTTGACAAGTAATGGAGAGTCGAATGTTGTTGAGTTTGTGCCGGAGCTTGGAGGCTACAATTGTTTAGTTGAGATTTGAGATATTTGTTATTCTCGAGAGCTTAAAGTATTTGTTGCATTCGAAAGAGTGGGATACAAGGCAGAGGAAATAATTGGGACTTCTGAAAGATTATGGCTTTGAGTTGAATTACCCTTTGGGGTAAAGTGGATGTGGTAGATGATGTGGTGAGTTGGAAATGTTTTGTGAGTAAGGATACTTCTTACGGAGTTAAGCTTTTATTATTATGATCTGACTAGTGATATCCTTGAGAAGAATCGAGAAAGTCAGAAATCTGGGTTGAGTAGTGAATTAGTCGAAATTGATAAATTAGAGTCGAAGAGTGGATTGTCGGGTTTGTGGAAATAATACCACGAGATGTTATAATAGAGTATGTGTACCAAACGTTGTTGAGGGGAGTAGAAGTACTCGTGAAGAAATACATTGGGGTAGAGGGAGTATCTATCCCAGTGCTATGAAGAAGTAACCGAATTTGAGTAGATTGTTTTGGTGACCATAGATGAGGCGGAGAAGATGGTTGGAATTTTTGAAGGATTATGACTTCAGTTTGAGTTATCATCCAGGAAAGGCCAATGTAGTGGCAGATGCTTTGAGTAGGAAAGCAATTCATATGGCAGCTCTGATGGTGAAAGAAATTGAGTTAGTCGAACAGTTTAGAGATTTGAGCATGGTTTGTGAGACTACTGCAGATAGTGTAATGTTGGGTATGTTGCAGGTAAATAATGACTTCTTGGATATGATTAGAGAAAATCAGAAGTTGGATGTGAAATTGGTAGATTTGATGCCTGGAGTAGGGAGTGACTCCGATAGTGACTTTAAATTGGATAGTACAGGTGTGTTGAGATTTAGAGGCAGGATTTGTGTACCAGATGATGAAGAATTGAAAAAGTCAATTTTGAGCGAAGGACATCGTAGTAGCCTGAGTATTCATCCGGGAGCTACGAAAATGTATCATGATTTGAAGAAATTATTTTGGTGGTCTGGTATGAAAAGAGACATAGCTCAATTTGTGTATGCCTGTTTGACATGTCAGAAGTCGAAGGTGGAACACCAGAGACCTTCTGGATTTATGCAACCATTAGAGATTCCGGTTTGGAAATGGGATTGCATTACTATGGATTTTGTGACAGGTTTGCTGAATACGGCGAGAGGTTTTGATGCTATATGGGTGATTGTGGATCGATTGACGAAGTCTGCACACTTTGTGCCGATCAACATTAGTTTTCCATTGACGAAGCTGGCGGAGATTTATATTCGGGTAATTGTGAAGTTGCATGGTGTTCCGTCCAGTATTGTATCGGATAGAGATCTGCGGTTTACTTCGGAATTTTGGAAAAGCTTGCAGGAAGCTTTGGGAACTAAGTTGAAGTTGAGTTCAGCTTATCATCCGCAAACTGATGGTCAGTCAGAGAGGACTATTCAGTCGCTTGAGGATTTGTTGAGAGCTTGTGTATTGGAAAAGGGTGGTGCGTGGGATACTCATTTACCGTTGATTGAGTTCACGTACAATAACAGTTACCATTCTAGTATTGGAATGGCACCGTTTGAAGCTTGTATGGGAGGAGGTGTAGGACTCCTCTGTGTTGGTATGAAACTGGTGAGAATATGGTGCTTGGGCCAGAAATTGTACAGCAGACTACTGAGACAATTCAAATGATTCGTGAGAAATTGAAAGTGTCTCAGAGTAGGCAGAAAAGCTATCATGATAATCGGAGGAAAGAGTTGGAATTCTGTGTAGGTGATCACGTATTCCTAAGAGTTAATCCGATGACTGGTGTGGGTCGTGCATTGAAGTCCAAGAAGCTGGATCCTAAGTTTATTGGACCTTATGAGATTTTGCAGAGAATTGGTGATGTGGCTTATAGGGTGGCGTTACCGCCTGAGTTGTCGAATCTACATGATGTGTTTCATGTGTCGCAATTGCGAAAGTATGTTTCTGATCCATCTCATGTGATTCAGAGAGATGATGTTCAGATTCGGGAGAATCTTACTGTTGAGACGATGCCGTTGAGGATCGAGGACCGTAAGATGAAACAACTCCGAGGGAAAGAGATACCTTTGGTGAAGGTAGCTTGGGGAGGTGCTGCAGGAGGCAGTGTGACCTAGGAGTTGGAAAGCAGGATGCGAGAAGCGTATCCGGAGCTATTTCCATCCGGTAATTTTCGAGGACGAAAATAATTAAAGTGGGGGAGAGTTGTAACACCCATTTTAATTATTTAGTCATTTTATTATTATTTTAAATATTATGTGTTGGTGTGCCCTTTGGTGGGGGTGTATTTGGTGATGTTTGGTGGGTGTCCCTAATGTGGGAGGATTATTGGTGGTGTTTTGGTGAATATAATAATATAGTGTATAATATTAATATTGGTGGGAATATTATTATTATTATTATATTTATTAAAGTTACTATTGTTATTAATATTATTATTATTTTGGTGAGATAATAATAATATTATTATTATTATTATTTTATTAAGTTATTATTATTATTATTATTAAATTATTATTATTATTGGGATTAGAGAATTAAAATAGAGAATGTGAGGGGTTAGTAGTTTTTACACGATACATTGAGAGAAGTTAGAGAAAGTGGAAAAAGAACGATAGAAAGGAGATAAGTGAGAAGAACGGAAAAGGGAGCGAAGAACGAAGGAACGGGGGAAAATCAGAATTGGCCAAACCTTGGAAGATTCTTCCATCGATCAACCGATTAACAAGGTAAGGGGGGGGAGAAACTTGATTGGGAATGGTTTATACATGTATAGGGTAGTTGGGGATTCCTTAACCCCGTAGGAAATTGATCGATATATGATAATATATATTGTTATGTTATGATTGATGATGATTGTTGTTAATTATATAGTAATCGTTAATGAATTGGTGTTTTGGGTTGATTTGGCATATAGGGCATATAGGGTGTTTTACAATTTTTAGGGAAAGTTCTGTATGGCTTTTGAGGTATCGATAAAGTGTGTAGGTGATGATTTTGGGAATAGGAATTAGAAACCTATTGGTTACGGTAATGGGCAAGATTGGTACTAGAATAGACTGAGGATCTGAGTTGAGATGATAGGCATAATTTGGCCTAGAATACACTGCAGAACTGTGAGAAAACTTGATGAATCGCAGCATTCGCTGGGCTTCGCCTGGCGAGTGTTGGCGAAGCTTCGCCTGGCTAAGGGAGGCGAGAGTTTGCCTGGCGAGCTGAGGCGAGTGGTAGCGAATAATTCAGAATTAAGTCCCAGACCTAAAGGGTAGGAACTTCGCCTGGCGAGTGTGGCCAGCGAAGGTTCGCCTGGCGAATGAAGGTTCGCCTGGCGAATGCACGATAGTGAAATGAGGGCTTCGCCAGCAGGTTCGCCTGGCGAATGCTAGCGAAGGTTCGCTACGGGGCTTCGCCTGGCGAATGCCAGCGAACGTAGCAGAACCAGAATGTGATTTTTGTGATGTTTTGGCCTTGAGCTTGGGCTTGTGTGATCCCTTTAGCCTTGATGCACTGTAAGAATGATGAGTGTGGGAACTGACTTGTGTACTTGGTGATAATGCATGTTTCCCGTAATAATGACTGGTGGACAATTAGTTGATATATATGTATGTAGTGATCAATAGTATCGTGTATCCCCGAGTAGTGGGATGTGTTTGTATCTTGGTGATAGAATATGAACTTGTTTACTAACTGATTGATTTATATGGTGTTGGTGCTTGTTATATCTATGTATATATATATATATGTGATGTATAATTATACGATCAGGTGGATCGTGTGCACTTAGTGTGCCTGAACATAATAGTTATGCATTGGTGTATGCATATCATGGTGTCTTGGTGGGATGGATCATGTCTCGGATGGAGCGTAAGTGATCTGTCCGTACTCCTTTGTGGAGAATGGTGGGGTTTAATCATGTCTCGGATGGAGCGTAAGTGATTCACCCGTACTCCTTTGTGGAGAATGGTGGGGTCGAATCATGTCTCGGATGGAGCGTAAGTGATTCACCCGTACTCCTTTGTGGAGAATGGTGGGTTCGTTTGAATGAACCAATGAGTCGGTACCGCATGCATGGTGTTGAGTTGCATTTTGCATTATAATATGTTATATTGTAATTTGAACAGTAGGTTCGTTATATGGTGTTGTTGGGGTGAATAATTGATGTGTTGGTGTGTTTTACTTCCTTATTACATGTATTACATTACCGTTATATTTTTGATCATGATTTCTCACCCCTTTGTTGTTGTTGTGGTCTGTGCTTCTTCAGAAGTACAGATAATCCAGGTGCTTAGCTAGCTTGGATATTGGTGTGATTGTCGAGTCTAGGATGCTCTGATACGTAGCACGGGACTTGGGCGTTTTATTATTTGTTTTATGTTGAACTTATATTTTATTTCCCTGTGAACGTATCAAACTTTTATTGAATTTTATTATTTAATATTCCGCTGTATTTGGAGAAAAACCTTTTTATAAGGAAACGTTGTTTTTATGTGATATCCCACTTGGGAGAATTGGAACTCTGATTTTGTTTATTTATAATGTTTATTAATTTAGAAGATTTTGGGAAGTGGGGTGTTACACGGACAATTTCTAATTTACTTGGCACCTATCAACAATTCTGTGTCGTGTCTACCCGACGTTCTTCCAGATATGACATGTCTTCTTCCCTAGTGCAATTCCTCGATGTGTCGTCCCCTGTGACGTTATTTCGTCTGTATCCGTACATTTGTCATTTTCATCATACGCATCATATCAGATTCATATCATATTTAGCATTATAGTTCGTTTTGTTTTGTCCATATCATTGCATAGCACTGCGTCTAAAGGCAAAATTTTCGGTTATTTGTATTTAAATCCCTCCACCATGATTTCTCGAGTCTCCGTTGCTCAAATCACCCGGTGAAGTTATTTAAATAGGGGCAACTGTAATACCCCAAATTTTGCCCTAAGATTTGTCGTCGCATGTCATTGCATTTTTATTGCATTTAATCAATTACTAACAAATTTGTGTAGTCGTTTGACTTTTTGCAGGTAAATATCATATGGCATGCATTTTTTTTCTAAAAAGTAAAAATGACACAATTGGCAAGAGGACATGTGTAAGGAGTTGTGAGTGTGAGAGGTTGAGAGTTCGAATCTCACCTTTGTCACTTTTTGTTTTTTATTATTTTTACTCTAAATTTTTCTATCTTTCATTAAAAAATAACAAAAATAGTTTTTTATTATTATTTAATTATTATTTTCGTATTTTAATTAAATCATTTTTTAAAATATTATTTTTTTCACCTTTTTCTAAATTATTCATAAAAATATCCAAAAAATCATAAAATAAAAAATATTGGAAAAAATTTTGTTCTTTTTATAATATTTTTGATTTTAGGAATCAATAGGATTATTAGTTTTTATTTTAAGTTTATTTTAATTATTTTAAATTATTTAAATTTTATTTTTTCTTAACTAATTATTTAGTTTGGGCTTTAAAATGGGCTTTAGGGACATTATTGACAATTTGGTGTTAACCCTAATTTGTTCCCTATATATACATGTGTTGCCTTGTTGAAAAAGGGGGAGAATGAAAAAAAACCTAAGAGGAGTGAGTGCCGTTTACCGTTATTTCTTTTTCTTCATCTATTACTGTGTTTCTTTTTCTTCATCGTTTACCGTTATTTCTTTTCCTTCATCTATTACTGTTGTTTCTTTTTCTTCATCGTTTACCGTTATTTCTTTTCCTTCATCTATTACTGTTATTTCTTTTTCTTCATCTATTACCGTTATTTCTTTTTCTTTATCTATTACTGTTACGCTTATATATTTATAATTTTTAAATTGTTAGAGTTTATATATATATAAGATTAATTTTTGATCGAATTATATCGATACGATGTTTGCACATTTGTGTGCATGACGCGTGACATTTGTGTTAGTTCGATCTGGTTGCGATGATCGCATTTTTGTGTGAGCAATAATACTGTTTTTTGCTTAATTTCTTTTTCTTTGCGATAAATTTTGTTTCGTCCGATTTAGATCTGGTTGCGATGAGCGCATTTCTGCGTTAGCAACATTGTTGGGTTATTTGGCACATTTAAAATTCATTATTATTATTATTATTATTATTATTATTATTAGTATTATTATTATCATTATTTATTATTATTACTATTATTATTATTATTATTATCATTAATTTATTAAAACTTGTTATAATATAAAAATCTGTTTTTTAAAATAAATAACATTAACATCTTTTCCAAATTAATATGAAAACCTATTATTTTTAAGAAAAACTTTTTTTTAGATAAATTTAAAATAATAACTAAAATCTTTTTTTAAAATAATAACTAGAACCGTTTTTAAAAAAATATATAATAATAACATTAAACCTTTTTTTTTTAAAAATAAAACCTTTTTGTTAGATAATTAAATTAAGACTATTTTTGAAAAGTTTTTTTTAATAATATTAAAACCTCTTTTTTAACTTAAATCAAAAGCTTTTTTATATATCACAAATAAACAACAAAGAATATCTATAACTTTCGCACTTCCGTTTCATAACTCGTCTGATTACTGTCTGACTCTGTCTACTAACCTTGTGTATTCAATGTGCAGCTTGTTACGTTGCTATTAGCTATTTTAATGTGTTTTTCAATTCAAGTTGTATTATAATTGTATCTGTTTCTCATTTGTAACTTCGCGAACAAATTATCGCGTTTACCTTTCCGCACTTTAATTTCTGTTGTTTGTATGGTTTAAATTCGCGCATTTGCATCGTTAATTTGTCCCATTGCATTCCTCCGAAGGATTAGGTCTAGCCGTTTGGCCGCCACGCCAATAGTCCTCAAAACTTCAAACCCTTACAAACCCTAACTTTTCACAAATGTCTCGCCGTGGACAAAATTACAAAACTACCCCTAGCTTTAGGTCAAAGAGTCGCCGCACTCATTTTAGGGTTTCCCGCCGCGGAATCCCTAACCTAACCCTAATGCACTTAACAATTTATAACATAGAGATCGGAGTTTAAGACTCTACGTAAGCGTGTCCTTAAGATACGTTTATTCCCCATTGAAACCTTGACCATAGTCAAGACGTTTCTAACCTCCCTTTCGAGGGGAACTACAGTTACTCTGATTCCATTCCCGTAAGGATATGTAGGCACAAGATGCGATGTCTTGCCGAGTAAACTTAGAATTAACCCCTAGGTCTTTTTTAATTTTCAATCCTTTGTATATACCCTAAAGCAAAATAATTAATAAAATAAATAAAAAAAAAATAAACAAAAGGTTCCCGTAGAGTACTACGGAAGTTTAGGGTGTTAATACCTTCCCTAAATTTAACCAACCCCCGAACCTTAGATCTCTCCCTTTTAGGTTTTTCCTTTCTTTAACCTTTTCTTTGGATAAATCAAAGACCGGTTGTAAATGAATTAAGATTCAAGTTAATCAATAGCTTGACATCCAAATTTCACCGCAACAACACCTTATAGTCCTCAACATAGAACAGTTAATCCATCCCAAATTAAAATCATATTCTTCAAATTCCTCGGAAACCAACTCAAAATCCATGGAACTATTACCCGACTTCCACTTCGGGATGTTCTACGATCACATCAGACCCAACAGTCTCTGACATCTATTCTTCGACTTTCGACAATTCTAATCGGTATGAATTAACTCAACCACTTCTCTCTCCATCTATATCCATCAAAATAATTACTTCAAATCCGGTTACATCTTCATAGCACCGTGGTGGATACTCCATTTACCTTATCACTCTTATTCCACTCAATAATATCTAGAACACAAACTCTTATCACCACATATCAGTATACCATTTCCATAAATCTGAAAATTGTCCTTTCAACTTTTGATTCCTCAAATTCTTCCAGTCTACCAACTCACTCCAGCACTTTGACCTCATTGAATCTCATCAAGAATATCACTTAGTAAGGTCCAATACACAGGGTTAAGCTCCACACGAAGTCTCCTCATAACCAACTCAGATTGCAAGACTGCTTAATCAGTCCCAACTCTCTCTATCATCCTCTTCATCATATGCAAGGATCTTCAAATTACAGCATAAGCTACCACATTATCCTTTTCCGGATGATAATCTCAATCTAAAACCGTAATCCTTCTAGAGTTCCCAATCATTTTCCCTGCCTTGTCAAGGTAACTCTCAAACAACCACAGTCAATCGACATATTGCCAACTTTCCCACCTCCATTATAACTCGAAGATTTCCATCAAAATTCAAACACCTCAACACTGTTCTGAGCCGACCCGCCCAAACAATTCTCAAGCACCCAGCTAAACTCCAGGCAATTCACTGCTCACGCCATCTAAGCTTGCAAGACACGTCCATCCCATCCAACACAATCCCAACTGCTATCAACAACAGATTAAGGGTGATCAGTTCCTCAATTTGTCAATAGACAGCCAAAATTATGATGGGGACTAAACCATCCTTGCGAAACTATGAGAGCGTTCAACCACACGCCGAGCTACAACTCCATATTGCAGCACCCGGGAGAAGCGCGAGCTCCTCCCCCACTTTAATTATTCTCACACCTGCAGACAAAGGTTAAACAACAACCATGTAACAACAGTGTTTCCACACATGTCGCACACAACGGGGATACACAACACTAGACAACCTGGCCGGACGGACCGACCTGCTCTGATACCAACTTGTAACACCCCGTTTCCCAAAATAAAATAAAATGATTAAAATAAACACATATCAGAGTTTCTCCCACAACGGGATGTCACAATCTCCATCCAAATTCCACAAATCATTTTTCAAAATAATTTTCAGTAATATTGCAGCGGAAAAATAAACATAGTCTGTCATAAACCACATAATACGTATATATACATCATCATATATACAAAAATTGACCATCTGCCCAGAATATATATATATATCCATCATACATCATCACATATCCCACAAAAGAACAGATACGCCACAGGGGGCACACATAATCAACAATAAACAATAACTCCCCAAAAAGCCCTGGTGTTACGTATCAGAGCGATCCTACGACGACGCCACAATCCAAGCTAGCTAAACACCTAGATTGTCTGTACTTCCGAAGAAGCACAGACCACAACAACAACAGAGGGGTGAGATTCACGGTCAAATATTAATGGTATAAACATACATGAAATAAAAGGCAGAAAACAATAAATCATTTATTTCATATTCCACATATCCGGACCTACTGTCCCATCATCAACAATCACAACACATACATAACTCACTATGCAACACATGCGCTTGACTCAACAAAATGCGGTACCGACTCAACTCAGGATAGATCGCATACACTCCCTCTGAGCAACGATCTATCCCTACCACGCTCCTCCTGAGCTCATATAATCAAATATCAACGTCCCCCACTTGGGACACGGGTGGTCGCATACACTCCATCCGAGCAACGATCCAAATTCCCGTCCACGCTCCCCACTGGAGCACGCGAGTAACTCATACACCGCGTCTACGCTCCCCATTTGGAGCACGTGAGCCACACAGGCCTCACGTCCACACGTTCCCCATTTGGAGCACGTGAGTGAATCGCATACGCTCTACCGAGCAACGATTCACCACGTCCACATACCATGCAAGATGTTATGCATAACCACACGGTACACACAGTGCACACGATCCTACGGATCCACTCACCACAACACATCACTACAACATATCACACACTATGCATATAAGGCATATCGATCCCAGTGATCCACTCATCACACAACAACATATAATCACAACGCATATAAAGCGTATCGATCCTACTGATCACAATTTATCATATATCAAAGATATCTCACTCATCAACACAGCACTCACGGTGCACACGATCCTACTGATCCATCAACGTACAACACACAGTCACAATGCACACAAGGCGTACCCGATCCTACTGATCTACGGTCACTCAACATATGAGCACTACGCACACAAGGCGTATCTGATCCTACTGATCTACGGTCATACAACTTATAGCACACACATATAATTATACCACATAATCCACCGATCACGTCGAATGCGTTAAACGCCGGCCACATAGCCCTCTAACACCCAACATACACCCAGCACCCATAAATCATCACGGTACTTCAGACTGGCCACGCTCAGCAATCACAGCTGCACACAGTTTCAGGGAAAACAAAGTTCTGCTATCCTCGCCACCTATCACCTGAATCTCATACAACCACATCTCAAGAGTTTCTTACAATATCACATACACTCATAACGTATATCAGGTCACTTATTCGATTATACAATTACCACGAGAATCACACTCCCGTATCACATGTATTCATTCCTAATTAAAGGATACATAGCCACTTTAGGCATCACAGCGTACTTCGGTTCAATCGTTCATATCAACGAATATTCAAGCACACGCTCCCTACATCACCTTTATGCTCTCAACTGATCCACGATAACCACGTACTCGCTCACGACCAACAAAGGTCTAACCACACGAGAAACGGAACAGCACAGCATCAAAACCATAAAATGCTGTCATGCTCGCTGCTATTCGCCTGGAGAAGCCCCGCAACGAACACTCGCTGGGACTCGCCCGGAGAAACCCCTAGCGAAGCCAAACAGAAGCAATAGGCAGCATTCGCTGCCCAGTTCGTCTGGCGAAGTCTCGCCCTCATTCGTCCAACGAATGCACGCGAATTCTGCAGAAAAACTGTTGTTCAGAAACAGCCCCACACTCCAATTTCGCCCGATTAAATCCCGTGAAATCCTACACTATACCAGTACAGTACTATCCCACAAGACTACACCGATTATCCTAGTTCATACTCGATAAATCCTCAGTTCTACTCAATTCTCCAACTTCCGGCCTTAACTCCGAATTTACCCGGAAACCCCAAATCACCAAACCATCACCCTGTGGCACATGCAATGAATTCACACACTATAAACACAACCATCACAGAATTATAAACACGAAATCAACATCATATTAACATCAATCTATGGGGATTAGGGATTTTCCCCTTTTCTACCAATTTCATATAAATACCTATTCAACCGATCAATCCCCCCCCCCCCCTTACCTCAAATTCGATGCTGATGTTGATGAAGCCTCTCAATCCACACGAAAATCCTACAGCCCCGCCTCCTCTTGCTCAAGCTTGCTCTTGTTTTGATCATGTTCTTCTCCTTCGACCGTGTTTCCTCTTCTCATGCGTGTTCTCTTCTTCTCTTTTTTTCCAATATTCCACCTTTATCCTCAATACCCCCAAAATTCACCTTATTCCAAATAATATATAATTTCCCATAATAATAATAATAATCCTGTTATTTCCTTTAATTCACAAAATTCACTTAATTTCCAAAATTCCATTTAATTATATTTTTCTTATATGTTGATATTAGTAATAATAATGATAATAATTAATAATAATATTACATTGCTATTAATTATCACATTTTTATCATTGCATACCAATATCATGAGTTCTTGATCCTCCAAGTCATTTCACCAAAACACATCCGTGAGTAAAATAACACTGAAACCAAAAATAATTAAAATGGGCGTTACAGATTACGTCGTGGAGGGTCCTGAAGGACCTGTTTTCAAAACACTTCACAGCGTCCCGGCGCCACCCGAAGACAGAGGCCGCCCTCGGCGCGATAATCCAAGCTCCCGACGAGCCTCTCCGGAAGTACATTGAAAGATTCACATGGGAAGCAGTACAGGTAACGACGTCAGACGAGATGAAGGGTTACCTAATGGAGCAGGGTCTACATCGCGACTCCAAGTTCTACGAGGCCGTGGGCATACACTGACCAGCTTCCCTGCAGGATTTCCTCGACAGAGCCGCGCATTATATCCGGTTCGAGGAAACCCAAGTAGCCAACTCCGCACGAGACACCCGAGACAGGGAGGCCCCCCGCGGGCACCGAGATGACGGAGCCTCAAGCCAGCGGCGTGGAGGTGACCGCCGTCGGGAAGATCGCACACGCGAACAGCGCGGCCCCGCCGGCCGATTCACGGAATACACGGCCTTAGTCACTTCCCGCGAGCGCATACTAGCCGAGTGCGCCAAAACCGAATTTGCCCAGGGAGGTGTCCTCTTCCCAAGGCCGACGCCCCCTAAACCCAATGTGGACAAGTCGAAATACTGTCGATTCCACAGGAACCACGGGCACGTGACGGAAGACCGCATCCATCTCAAGGACGCGATCGAAATCCTAATTAAGGACGGCCACCTAAAGAGATACACCCGGGGGGAGGCCCCGAGGCAAGAAGCCCCCGAGGCCAAGAAAGTCGAAGAGCTCCCCTCTTCCGACGGTGACAAGGGACTCCAGGTCACACTGTGCGTCAGCCGCCCCGAGGACTGGTTCGCGGACAGAGAGTTCGGCCTCCCCGACGGCCCCGACCTACCCGTCGAGCCAATACTGCCAACCAGTCAGTGGGAATACTTTGCTAAAGCCATGGTCATCTCGGGCGGCGCCACAAGGAACCTGTCCATAGGATCGGTGAAAAGAAAATTCGACGAGCTTATCACGAGCAACTCCGGTAAGATGAGCACGCTTGAAAAATTTCGCGGTCGATCCAACCCGATCACATTCTACCTCGAGGAACTCCCCGGGGGCTCCCCCAAATCCAACATCCCCCTGCTGATACGAGCACGGATGGCGAACTTCGATGTCAGACGCATCCTCGTCGACGGAGGCAGCTCGGTGGACATCATGTACACCCACCTCTTCACGACCCTCCAACTTGACGAATCCAACCTATCCCCTTACGTAGGCTCCGACCTTCAGGGGTTCAACGGGACGACGACGAGACCTTGGGGGTACGTGGAGCTAAAATTCACGTTCGGGGAAGAAGAAACGGCCAGGGAGATCAGCATCCGTTTCTTAGTCATCGAGTGCCCGTCCCTCTATAACTGTATCCTGGGCAGAACGACGATAGAAGAACTCACCGCGGTGCCTTCCACCGTCCACCTAAAGATGAAGTACTACACGAAGCAGGGGGCCGTGGTGACCCTGAGCGAGGACATCGAGGCTGCCCGGAGGTGCTTCGAGGTCGCGCTGAAAGGTTTGGATACCATCACTTCAGCAACTAAGAAGGCAACCCCAACCATGATGCCGAAGAGCGAACCAAAGGAGCTCGTCGGATCCATGGACCTCGACAGCCGCTTCACCGAAGAGCACGATCACGAAATAAGGACCAGCGAAGCCAACCAGTCCAACGGGCAGCCCACCCACCCGGCACGCCCCATCCCGGACGGTGAATTCGAGATCGTCACACTCGGAGAAGACAAGAGCAGAACCGTGAAGATCGGCGCCAGACTCTCAAACTTAGCGAAAAAACAGCTACAAGCCTGTCTCCGCGAGAATGCCGACCTCTTCGCCTGGAGTGCCGCAGAAATGCCCGGACTCGACCCTGCGGTCGCCTACCATCAGTTGTCCATCAGCCCGACCGCGAAGGCCGTAGTGCAACTTAGGCGTAAACAGTCCCCCGAAAAGTCGGCGGCGGCTGAAAAAGCTGTAAAAGACCTCCTAGAGGCAAATTTTATTTCGGAAGCCCGATATTCAACCTGGCTGTCCAATGTTGTACTCGTTAAAAAGAATAATGGAAAATGGCGCATGTGTGTTGACTATACCGATCTCAACCGGGCATGTCCTAAGGACGCCTACCCTCTCCCCAACATCGACAAACTCGTCGACAACTCCGCGGGCTTCAAGCTTTTGTCCTTCATGGACACATACTCGGGGTACAACCAGATCCCGATGGCCGAGCACGACAAACAGAGCACGACCTTCATAACGGCGTCGGGCAACTATTACTACAACGTAATGCCCTTCGGCCTAAAGAACACCGATGCCACGTACCAACGGATGATGAACAATGTCTTCCGGGGAAAAATCGGTGACATGCTCGAAGTGTACATGGACGACATGATCGTCAAATCTTGCACGGAAGTCGACCACACGACCCATCTCAGAAAGGTCTTCGACACCGCGAGGACCTGCCGAATGCGCTTCAACCCGGAGAAATGCACCTTCGGTGTCCGCGCAGGAAAATTCCTCAGTTACTACCTGACGAGCGTGGGATCGAGGCAAATCCGGACAAGTGCCACGCCTTTTCGGAAATCACCACCCCCACCACAAAGAAGTCCATCCAATCCCTCAATGGCGTGCTTGCCTCACTTTCCCGGTTCATCGCCAAATCTGCACAGCACGCCCTCCCCTTTTTCAAACTACTCAGGAAGGAGACTGCGTTCGAATGGATAGAGGAGTGCGAGCAAGCCCTCTGCCACCTCAAACACGTCCTGTCCGAACCACCGGTGCTGACACGACCCGTGATGGGCGAAACCCTATACCTATACCTGGTCGTAGCTAACGAGGCCGTCAGCGCCGTTCTCATCAGAGAAACCGAAGAGGGGCAAAAGCCAATCTACTTCACGAGCAAAGCCCTCCACGGTCCCGAAGTCCGATACCATCTGATCGAAAAAGCCGCCCTAGCCCTCATCACCGCCACACGAAGGCTCCGACATTACTTCCTAGCATACACCATCGTGCTCCGCACCGATCAGCCCATCCGCCAGCTCCTCGGCCGGCCCGACATGGCTGGACGCATGCTGAAATGGTTGTTAGAGCTATCTGAGTTCGACATCGTCTACGAAGGCTGGAAAGCCATCAAAGCCCAAGCCCTGGCCGATTTTGTTGCCGAGATGACCTCCTCACCCGACCCCACCACGGGGAGCAACATATGGACCATTTTCATGGACAGCTCCTCTAACTCCACGAGCAGCGGAGCAGGCATCATCCTCGACAACAAAGAGGGCACCATCATAGAGCTTTCCCTCACGCTGGATTTCCCGACGACTAACAACCAAGCCGAGTACGAAGCGTTCCTGGCCGGACTTCGCCTGGCATCAGACCTCGGGGCCAGAGAAATTAAAATCTACACAGATTCCCAGTTGGTCGCCTCGCAAGTACGAGGATAATATCAAGCGAAAAACGACAACCTCGCCGAATACTTGGCACTCATCACCGAAAAACTACAAAGTTTCGACTCCGCGAAGGTTCAGCACGTCCCGCGTGAGCAGAACACCCGAGCCGATATTCTCTCAAAATTAGCGAGCACCAAAAAGCGAGGAGGCCACAAGTTGGTCATCCAAGAATTCATATCACAACCGAGCACCAAAGCGGCCACCGCCCCGCTCGACATCAACGCAATAGGAGATACTGACTGTTGGATGACACCGCTACACGCCTACCTCAGCACGGGCCGCCTACCAGCCGACCCTAAAGAGGCAAGCACGACCAAACGACGAGCCTGCTCATACGTACTCCTCGAGGGCAAACTATATCGCAGGGGCTTCACGACCCCACTCCTCAAATGCATCGACAACTCCCAGGCCGCAGCCGTCCTGGAGGAGATCCACGAGGGCATCAACGCGCAGCACCTCGGAGGATGATCCCTAGCGAGGAAGGCCTTACGAGCAGGATACTACTGGCCTTCGATGCAAACAGACGCGAGGGAGCACGTCAAGCAATGTGACAAATGTCAAACACACGGGGACATGCACCTCGCTCCACCGACCGAACTAAAACCCCTCTCCTCCCCGTGGCCGTTCGCCTGGTGGGGGATGGACATCCTCGGCCCCTTCACTCTAGGATCCTATCAGAACAAGTATCTCATCGTGGGCGTGGACTACTTCACCAAATGGATCAAGGCCGAAGCCCTGGCCAAAATCACGGCCCACGACATACTCCGATTTTACAAACGAAACATCCTCGCGAGATTCGGGGTCCCGCTCGCCATCGTCACCGACAACGACACGCAGTTCACGGACAAAAACTTCTGAGACTTCGTCACCAAGCTCAAAACCAAACACCATTTCACCTCAGTCGAACATCCCCAGACAAACGGCCAGGAAAAATCTGCGAACAGGGTCATACTCAGGGGACTAAAACGACGACTCGGCAACGCAAAGAGGGCATGGGTCGAGGAACTCCACAGCGTCCTCTGGGCGTACCGAACTATGCCCCATTCAACTACGGGGGAGACCCCATTCCGGCTCACGTATGGAACCGAAGTCGTGATCTCGGTCGAGATATGCGAACCATTTAGACGAACTGAAGCTCCCCTCGACACCAGCGACAATGACGACACCTTACGTGAAGAGCTCGACCTCGTCGAAGAGATTCGCTCAGGCGCAGCCCTTCGGGAAGCCCGGTTGAAACAGCAGGTGGCACTCCGCCACGACAACAAAGTCCTGAAATGCAACTTCCAAATCGGCGATTTGGTCCTGCGCAGAAACCAGAAGGACTCACACGAAGGTAAACTAGCCGCAAATTGGTAAGGTCCCTACAGTGTCCGTGACAAAACGGAGCACGGGGCCTACTACCTCGAAAACCTACACGGGGAACAACTAGCTCAACCTTGGAATGCTGAGAAACTTAAGCGGTACTACAGTTAAACACTGCCTGCGACGGCCAGCCGTCGCGACCACTGGGGGGCGACATGGTACCACCGCACCTCCTTGCGTCTCCTAACGACCAGAGCAAAAGCAAGCCCTGCCTCTTGTGTGCGCGGGCAGAAGGCCTTGCACGGCGGGGAACACCTCGATCGAGATTCCCCACTGCCGTATCAACACCGGCAGGACACCCAGCTCGCGATGGGACGTCCACGCCACGGGGAGAACTACCCCCGATCCGGTCAGGCAATAAAGCTGACCAGCCGGCCAGTTCCACACAGGGCCGGAAACAATCGTCGTCGAGCTACCACCCCGGACAGGCCCAAAGATATACTAAACATGCATTTCAAACATACCTACATTTCGAGCATACAAGTACGTGCAGAAATAAAACGAGCATAAACAAACATGCAAAAAACGAAACCGAGCGCACACTTAGAAAATTCTCAGGAATATATTAATCAAAAGCGGACACCATCCCAGTAGTCAATATTACATAAACAAGGGCACGCAGGCCCGACAAAGAAAACAAGAAAATTACAAAACATCGGCGCGCAGGCCAGGAAACTACGAGCACGCAGGCCCAAGAAAACCTACACATCCTCGCCCTTCTTCTCAGCATCCACGGGGACAGCGTCGGGGACGACGAGCTCTGGGTCAACCACCTTCCCATCAATGATCTCATGATAGGGCCCAATCCCGTCCACGACCAGAGCAGCACCAGGGTTGACGATTTGGAACTGCGCAACAGCACTCTTGAACCCGACCTCAACAGCGTCCAGGCAATCGCTCTCCAGCACCCGAATCCGAGCGATCAAATCAGCACGCGTAATCATCCGCTGGTCTTCCTCAGTCTCATCCTTGGCCGGACAAAGGCCGCTGTCCAGAACCTCCAGGCGAACTGTCAGCGCTTGCACATCGGCCTCCACCGCCCCCAGTTTCTCCTCGACCGACGTCGCCTTCTCCTCGGCACCTTCCGCCCGCTTGCGCTGGTCAGCAGCGTCCTTCTGACTCTTCTCCAGCTCCTTGGTGAGTTTGTCCAGGCGCGACTGCATGAAGGTGAGATCCCCCCGCAACTTGGTCAGCTCGGCAGCAGAGCAGCCCTTCTTGCTCAGGACCATTGTTGTAGTAAAGGTCCGCATCATCGCAGCTTAGTCCTCCGCCAAGATGCGACAACGAGACTCTCGATCGGCATCCCGGACAGTGTAAAGCCCATTTTAATTAATTTCATTTTCGGTGTTATTTTCATTCTTAGTACGTGCTTGCGTGAATTTTTGGTTGTGGAGCAAGTTTCATAATATTCGAAATATGATTAATAATGATGATAATATGATAATTAGTAAAGTGTTACTAATATTAATATTATTATTAATTATAAATCATATTAATAATATTATTGGAATAAAGTTTATTATTAATTGGACTTTTTGAAATTAAAAAAAATTATGAGAAATATCATTATTTGGATTAAAATGAGTTATTTCGATTAATAAGGGAATTATTGGAATTGAGGGCATTATTGGCAATTGGAAAAGAAAAAGGGAAGAAGAACACGGTTGAAGAAAGATCACACGCACGCTTGTGAAGGAAAAAGAGTGAGCAAAAATTGAAGCTGAAGCAACAAGATCATCAAGGCTGAGAATTGTGAAGCTCTTTCATCATCAACACGAATTTGAGGTAAGGGGGGGGGGGGGATTTAACGGTTAAAATGGGTATTTACATGAATGTTGGTAGAAGGGGAATCCCTAACCCCAAGTATGAGATTATTGCATGTGGATGATGATTTTGTTGTTGTTGCTAGTTGCTAATTTTTGTTATGAATCCTTGGTATTATGGTAGAAGTATTGCATGCTGAATTTGATGGTGGTGGAATGAGTTTTAGGATTTTCGGTTAAGTTTGAAGTTGAGCCGGAAGTTGGTTTTGAGAGCTGAGTTGGTGAATAGTCAGATAGAATCGGGAATAGACCCGTAGCTCAGTTGTAGTATGTTGTTAGATGTGAGTTTCGATTTAATCGGGCAAAATCGGTGTGGGAGATGACTTTGCAGCGCAAAATTTTTCTAAGTACGCAGGTATTCGCTGGGCGAATGAGGGGCGAGCCTTCGCCAGGCTTCGTCGGGAGAACTAGCCAGCGAGTGCTGGCAGAAGCTTCTGTCTGGCTTCGCCAGAGGTTTCTCCAGGCGAATGGCAGCGAGTGTTCGCTGCAGGGCTTCGTCGGGCGAATATGCCAGCGAGCCCGACAATAGTTTGTGTTTTCGCTGCTGTTTTGTGTTGTTTCCTTGTGGACTTGGTCCCTTGGTGGGCATGTTTGATGATGAGCTTGCTGGAGAGTTGAGGCGAGTGTATGTTGGTGGTTGTAGGGCTGTTTGGCCGGCGTTTATCGCAAGTGGCATAGTCGTTGAATTATGCGTTATGTATGAACCGGTGTGGTTGTGCACGTGAGATGTGTGCACCGTGTGTGCGCTATGTATGAGATGTGAGGATCAGTATGATCGTTGCGCCTTGAGTGCGTTGTGTTGGTGTGTTGTGGTGAGTGGATCCGTGAAGATCGATACGCTTATTATGCGTTGCAATTGTGTGTTGTTATATGATGTATTGGGTCAGTAAGACCGACATGCCTTGTGTGCATTGTATGTGATAAGTTGTGTGGTGAGCAGATCCGTGGGATCGACGCACTATGTGTGCTTGTTATGTATGTATTTTGTGATGTGAATGGATCTGTGGGATCGGTACGCCTTGTGCATCGTGTATATATATATATATACTGTGTGAGGGGTGGATCAATAGGATCGGTTTGCACTTGGTGTGCTAGATGTATGTTGTGTGTGAATATTGTTGTGTGCTCCAGTAGAGGGGGTGATGGCTAGTTGTCCATCGACATTAATTGTTATGCTCCCTTAGTGGAGGGTGATGGCCTAGTGACCATCGGTATTGTTGGTGTGCTCCTGGTGAGAAGGGTGATGGCCATGTGTCCATCGATGTTAATGTGTTGTGCTCCCGTTGAGTAGGGTGATGGCCATGTGTCCATCGATGTTGATGAGGTGCTCCCGTAGTGGAGGGTGATGGCCAGGTGTCCATCGGTATTGTTGTGGTGCTCCCATTGTGGAGGGTTGATGGCCAGTTGCCCATCAATGTGGTGTGCTCCCTGAGTGGAGGTTTGATGGCCAAGTGCCCATCGTTGATGTGTGCTCCTGTGTGGAGGGTTGATGGCCCGGTGTCCATCGTGATTGTGATTTGGTACCGTATGTTAAGAGTTGTGTGAGTGCATTTGTTGCGTGATTGTATATTATGGTTGATGGTGGGACCGTGAGTCCGGATGATATGTATATGAAATAGTATTATTATTGATTTCTGCCTTTTATTTCATGTACTATTATGCCGTTATTATTTAATCGTAATTCTCACCCCCTTTGTTGCTGTTGTGGTCTGTGCTTCTTCGGAAGTACAGACAATCCAGGTGTTTAGCTAGTTGGATTGTGGTGCCTCCGTAGGACTGCTCTGATAAGTAACACCGGGGGCGTTTTTGGGAGTATTATTGTGTATTTTTTATATGTGTGCCCCCGTGGCGTATCTGATATTTTTGCTAGATATTGGGTGATGTTCGGTGATGATGTTATGTATTTTAGGGCAGATGGTCGTTATTGTATATATGATGATGATGATGGATATGGGTGATGTATATATATATATATATATATATATATATATATATATATATATATATATATATATATATATATATATATATATATATATATATATATATATATATATATATATATATATATATATATATATATATATATATATATATATATATATATATATATATATATATATATATATATATATATATATATATATATATATATATATATATATATATATATATATATATATATATATATATATATATGATATTTGTGTTATGGCAGACCATATCTTTTTCCGATGCAATTTTATTGGAAAATTCAGTTAAATTATTTGGAAAAATATTTGTGGAAATTTTGATGTGTATTGTGGCATCCCGTTTGGGAGAGAAACTCTGATATGTGTTTTATTTGATTGTTTTATTTTATTTTGGGAACGGGGTGTTACAAGTTGGTATCAGAGCAGGTCGGTTCGTCCGGCCAGTGTAGTGTGTTGAGTCTGTCTATAGGATAGAGTTGCTTGTTTTCCGTTAACCTGGATTGTTGTTGTTGAGCAGTATGGCTGGGAGAAATGACGCGGTGTTGGCTGCGGTGATGCAGGCTATGGCACAAGTGGTGGCCAACCAGAATCTGGCTGCGGGAGCTCAGTTTAGAGACCTGGCGCAGTTCCAGAGCAACAAGTCACCAAAGTTTGAAGGTGGAATTCTGGATCCGGTAGCTGCACAGAAATGGCTGAAGGCAATAGAGAAGATATTCAGAACCATGGGGTGCAGTGATGAGCAGAAGGTGAGGTTCGGTACTCACATGCTCGAGGGGGAGGTCGAGGCTTGGTGGGATATTTGCCGTCAGAGGATGGAAGCTTCGGGGACTCCGATTACTTGGGAGGTGGTTCGGTCTGGATTTCTGGAGAAGTATTTTCTAGAAGATGTCAGAAGTGCTAAAGAGGTGGAATTTTTGGAATTGAAACAGGGCAGTATGTCGGTAGCCGAGTACGCGACTAAGTTTGAGGAGCTGGCTCAGTATTGTCCTCATTACGATACTGAGGAAGCTATGACTTCGAAGTGTCTGAAATTTGAGAACGGGCTGAGGCCAGAGATCAAGATGGGAATCACATGTCAGAAAATTAGGAGCTACCCTGAGTTGGTGAGTAGGAGCCGTATCTATGATAACGATAACCGTGCGAGGATCGCACACTATAAGGCGGCAAGTGATCGTAAGGGTAAACAAAGGTTCGGTGGTACTCCTTACAGTGTTCCGACTGGTAAGGGGAAGTTCAAGGGTGTTGTTGATAAGAAGCCCAGAGAGGGTAGGGCATTGACGGGTACGAAGTGTTTCCGGTGCGGTGGCATGGGTCATCATGCCAATGATTGTCCTCCTGATGCGAAAAAGTGCTTCAAGTGTGGGAAGTCGGGCCATGTGATGGCGGGCTGTAGGACTAATATGCCTACTTGTTATAACTGTGGCGAGAAGGGCCACATTAGTACTCATTGTGAGAAGCCAAGGAGGCCTCAGGCGCCTCAGGTGATGGGTAAAGTATTTGCAGTTGTGGGAACTCAAGCGGAAGACGGAGAACGTTCGATCAAAGGTACTTGTTTTATCAATAACATTCCTTTGACTGCTATGATAGATACGTGTGCGACCCACTCGTTTATCTCTGTTGATTGTGTGAAGAGGTTAAGTTTGGTGCCGACTACTCTTGAGCGGCGGATGACTACTGAAACTCCCTCGATTGGTTCAGTGACTACTTCACTTGTGTGTTTGAAGTGTCCACTGACTATCTTTGGCCGAGACTTCGGTGTGGATTTGATATGTTTGCCACTTGGTGGTTTGGATGTTATACTTGGTATGAACTGGTTGGAGTTCAACCGAGTGTACATCGATTGTTTTCGGAAAGTGTTATTGTTTTTTACTCCTGAAGAGGAAGCGTTGGCAAATTCCTTGTCTGGTAAGGAATTGAGGACCTTGTTAGAAGATGAAGCGCAGGTGTTTGCTTTATTTGCATCACTGTCTGTTGACAACAAGGCATTGTTGGATGAGTTAGCTGTGGTGAATGAGTTTCCGGAGGTGTTCCCGGATGATATTACAGAGTTGCCTCCGAAGAGAGAGGTTGAGTTTAGCATTAATATTTTTCATGGTACGAAGCCTATTTCTATGGCTCCGTACAGGATGTCGGTAGTGGAGTTGGCCGAGTTGAAGACTCAGATTGGAGAGTTGCTAGATAGAAAGTTCATCAGGCCAAGTGTGTCGCCGTGGGGAGCTCCAGTATTGTTAGTGAAGAAGAAGGACGGTAGCATGCGTTTGTGCATTAATTACCGGCAGTTGAACAAAGTGACCATCAAGAACAAGTATCCTCTTCCAAGGATCGATGATTTGATGGATCAGTTAGTGGGAGCTCGTGTGTTCAATAAGATTGACTTGAGGTCAGGTTATCATCAGATAAGAGTGAGAGAAGGTGATATTCAGAAGACGGCGTTTAGGACTCGATATGGACATTACGAGTATGCAGTAATGCCTTTCGGAGTGTCTAATGCGCCGGGTGTGTTTATGGAATATATGAACCGTATCTTCCATTCTTATTTGGATCAGTTTATCGTCGTATTCATTGATGATATTCTGATTTATTCTAAGTCTGAGGAAGAGCATGCAGAACATTTGAGGATTGCTTTGCAAGTGTTGAAGGATAACAAGTTGTTTGCTAAGTTATCGAAGTGTGAGTTCTGGTTGAAGACGGTGAGTTTTCTGGGGCATGTTATTTCTGGTGATGGTGTTTTTGTGGATCCATCTAAGGTGAGTGCGGTGTTACAGTGGGAACCGCCGAAGACAGTGACAGAGGTTAGAAGCTTTTTGGGCTTAGCAGGGTATTACCGAAGATTCATTGAAGGCTTTTCTAGATTGGCTTTACCGATGACTCAGTTGACAAGGAAAGATCAAGTGTTTGTGTGGGATGCTGCTTGTGAAGAGAGTTTTGAGGAACTGAAAAAGAGATTGACTTCAGCGCCGGTGTTGGTGTTACCGAATCCGTGTGAGCCTTTTGTGGTATATTGTGATGCGTCCAAAATGGGATTGGGCGGAGTTCTTATGCAGAATGGAAAAGTGGTAGCCTATGCTTCGCGGCAATTGAGGGTGCATGAGCGTAACTATCCTACTCATGACCTTGAATTGGCTGCGGTAGTTTTTGTGTTGAAGATTTGGCGACATTATTTATATGGTTCGAGGTTTGAGGTATTCAGTGATCACAAGAGTTTGAAATATTTGTTTGATAAGAAGGAGCTGAATATGCGGCAGAGGAGATGGTTGGAATTCTTGAAAGATTATGATTTCAGTTTGAGTTATCACCCAGGGAAAGCGAATGTGGTTGCGGATGCGTTGAGCAGAAAGACAATTCATATGTCGGCATTGATGGTAAAAGAGATGGAGCTTATTGAGCAGTTTTGGGATTTGAGCATGGTTTGTGAGTTTACATCGGATGGTGTGACGTTGGGTAAATTGCAAGTGAAGAATGATTTCTTGGACATGATTAAGGAACATCAGAAGTTGGATGTGAAACTTGTGGATTTGACGTGAGAGGCCGGAAGTGACTCCGGTAGTGATTTCAGGTTGGATAATGTGGGTGTGTTGAGGTTTTGGGGCAGAATTTGCGTGCAAGATAATGATGAGTTGAAGAAGTCGATTTTGGACGAAGGACATCGTAGTAGCCTGAGTGTTCATCCAGGAGCTACGAAGATGTATCAGGACTTGAAAAAGTTGTTTTGGTGGTCGGGTATGAAGAGGGACATTACTCGTTATGTTTATGCTTGTTTGGTTTGTCAGAAGTCGAAGGTGGAGCATCAGAGACCTTCTGGGATGATGCAACCGTTAGAAATTCCGGTTTGGAAGTGGGACTGTATTGCTATGGACTTTGTTTCAGGGTTGCCGAATACAGCGAGAGGATTTGATACCATTTGGGTGATTGTGGATCGGCTTACGAAGTCTGCACACTTCGTACCGATCAGTATTAGCTTTCCGTTGGAGAAGCTTGCAGAGATTTATATTCGGGTAATTGTGAAGTTGCATGGTATACCGTTGAGTATTGTGTCGGATAGAGATCTGAGGTTCACTTCTGTGTTTTGGAAGAGTTTACAAGAGGCTTTGGGTACTGAGTTGAAGCTGAGTTCAGCTTATCATCCGCAGACGGATGGGCAGTCGGAAAGGACTATTCAGACTTTGGAGGATTTGTTGCGGGCTTGTGTGTTGGAGAAAGGTGGTACGTGGGCTTGTGTGAGGGGTGGATCAATAGGATCGGTTTGCACTTGGTGTGCTATATGTATGTTGTGTGTAAATATTGTTGTGTGCTCCCGTAGAGGAGGGTGATGGCCAGTTGTCCATCGACATTAATTATTGTGCTCCCTTAGTGGAGGGTGATGGCCCAGTGACCATCGATATTGTTGGTGTGCTACCGGTGAGGAGGGTGATGGCCATGTGTCTATCGATGTTAATGTGTTGTGCTCCCGTTGAGTAGGGTGATGGCCATGTGTCCATCAATGTTGATGAGGTGCTCCCGTAGTGGAGGGTGATGGCCAGGTGTCCATCAGAGATGTGCTCCCGTTGTGGAGGGTGATGGCCAGGTGTCCATCGATATTGTTGTGGTGCTCCCATTGTGGAGGGTTGATGGCCAGTTGCCCATCAGTGTGGTGTGCTCCCTGAGTGGAGGGTTGATGGCCAAGTGCCCATCATTGATGTGTGCTCCTGTGTGGAGGGTTGATGGCCCGGTGTCCATCATGATTGTGAGTCGGTACCGTATGTTAAGAGTTGTGTGAGTGCATTTGTTGCGTGATTGTATATTGTGGTTGATGGTGGGACCATGAATCCGAATGATATGTATATGAAATAGTATTATTATTGATTTCTGCCTTTTATTTCATGTACTATTATGTCGTTATTATTTAATCGTAATTCTCACCCCCTTTGTTGCTGTTGTGGTCTGTGCTTCTTCGGAAGTACAGACAATCCAGGTGTTTAGCTAGTTGGATTGTGGTGTCTCCGTAGGACTGCTCTGATACGTAACACCGGTGGCGTTTTTGGGAGTATTATTGTGTATTTTTTATATGTGTGCCCCCGTGGCGTATCTGATATTTTTGTGAGATATTGGGTGATGTTCGGTGATGATGTTATGTATTTTGGGGCAGATGGTCGTTATTGTATATATGATAATGATGATGGATATGGGTGATGTATATATATATATATATATATATATATATATATATATATATATATATATATATATATATATATATATATATATATATATATATATATATATATATATATATATATATATATATATATATATATATATATATATATATATATATATATATATATATATATATATATATATATATATATATATATATATATATATATATATATATATATATATATATATATATATATATATATATATATATATATATATATATATATATATATATATATATATATATATATATATATATATATATATATATATATATATATATATATATATATATATATATATATATATATATATATATATATATATATATATATATATATATATATATATATATATATATATATATATATATATATATATATATATATATATATATATATATATATATATATATATATATATGATATTTGTGTTATGGCAGACCATATCTTTTTCCATTTGGAAAAATATTTGTGGAAATTTTGATGTGTATTGTGGCATCCCGTTTGGGAGAGAAACTCTGATATGTGTTTTATTTGATTGTTTTATTTTATTTTGGGAACGGGGTGTTACAGACAGCCTTCACTTCACCGACAGAGATAGTGGGAGACCGGGCCCCGTGAAAATAACCCGGGTGTTGGTGGCACGGCAGGACAACGTAACCCTCCTCGGATGACCCCGTCGTCAGGTCAATCAGGCCACTGGGCTCCTCGGTTCTTGGCCTCTTCGCAGTTCCCTGAGACGAAGGAGACTGACTCTCCTGGGGAGACGAAGACGAACTCTGACCGCCCTGGACCACCACTTCCTGCCCGGCCAATTGGCTCACCCGCGTCTTCGGGACCCCGGCAACCCTCGAGGCACGCAACTTCTTCACCCGCTCTTTGACGGAAGACATGTTCGCTGCAAAAAACATAAAAAAAAAAGTCAGCAATAGACGAAACGAAAGAGTCACCAGAAAAGGGGAGCAACCCCACCTAGGTAAGCAAGAGCGTCCGCCTCCGAGGCACCCCCGAGTAGGGTTTTCGTGTTGATCAGCCTCTTCTTCGTCCGCATATTACCCTCGGCGTTGAGAATATACCGACCGTCAGGCGTCACCAGTCTCGACGGCGGCAGACCCTGCACAAACGCCACTGTTTTCATGTAGGCGGCCATGTCCCCCGCATCAAGTGTCCCAGCCCGCACTGTGTAACGGTCAGTCCCCCGATTAAAATGCTCCGGGGTCCACAGCAAATGCACCTTCGGGAGCCACGCGACGAACCGCTGGCCATCCATCACGCGCTCCCCCTCGGCAAAAAGGGAGTCCGACCCTTCCCGTGTGATCGGCCTCACGAGGAATAAGCGGCCCTTGAAGTCCCGGATGGAGTCACTATATGTCTTAAAGAGCGTGGTCGGCTGTTTGAACGAGACCCAACCCTGCCGGCCATTCACCGTCTGCCGTTGCAGATGAAAAATGCGGAAAAATAAAGGCACTGTGGCTTCGACCTGGAGAAAGTCACACACCAGCTCGAACGCACGGATAAAAGCCAGCGCGTTGGGATGCAGCTGGGGCGGTGCCAGACGCAGCCAGTCGAAAAGGCCCAAGTGAAAATTGGAGAAGGGCAGTATGAGTCGGGCCTCCTTAAAATAGAACTCGTACATAGGGAACATCCGCCACCCATAGCTCGAGCAGATGAGATGATGTTCTTTGGGATGGTACACCTGTCAATCCTGCGGATCCCCCTCCTCCCGGTCCTCTACAGTGGCATAGGCACCAGACGGATCGAGCGCGAAGCAAGAAGGGGTGGATAGAGGCTCTTCGGCCACCCACTCCTCGACGGGGAGAACCCGCTCGTCAAAATCTAGGATCTCGGGCTCGTTGTCTTCGACCATCGTCCCCGGTATTAAGGTCGACATGTACACCTGAAAAGCAGAGGATAACGATGAATTCGATAGCCAGGATCAAATCCACCCTTCCACCGCAGGTCAAGTGAAAGGGCGATGACGGCGGGCGCACGAACAAAAGACGAACACCCGGGCAGGCCCCGAAGGGAACTCCCTGCCACTTCTCCACGGGGCATTCAAAGCTAATCTATCGCCCCTTCCCGGGGGCTTCATCGGAGAAAGCGCCCCTCCCCGGGGCATTCATCGGAACAACCGATCCTCCCCGGCGCATTCATCTAAACAACCCTAAAAACCACCAGACACGGCGGAAACTCGCATCTCTCCTCGAGGCATTCATCATGCCACGACCACCAGCCCAAATTAAACGGCGGAAATAAAAGAAAAGAAGAAGAAAACTCACTTTATAGACGGGGAGAGACGAGATGCAAAATTAACGGCGCGGCGGCGATTCACAGCAACGGCGGACGGGGAGGAATTACAGAGCTTCGCAGGTGAGAAAGCAAGGGGAAAAGTAAAAAGTGCACGGGGACCCCCCATATTTATAACCCGACGTAGAACTCGAAGCGACACTAGGCTTTTGAGTACCCTAGGGTAGCCGCCCTCACGCCCACTCAGTGCGTGATACGTGGCGGAAAACTGACAGTTGCGTCACTTCAAATGCCTTTGCCCCGCGCACCCGGAGACAGGAAGAGACCCTCGCGCACGTGCGCCCTGCCGAGCACAAGCCGGCGGGCGGGTCACGCGCCTCGCTATCTCTTTCCCCGAAGCAACGACCTCAAGTTCTTGCTCTCCCGCCGAAGAGCTTCGACTTGGGGGGCTCCTGTTCTGGCCTAGACCCGGCCACACCTTGCGGCCCAGCCCAATGATGCACAACCAAGGCCCAATATGATTTAAGTAGGTTGGTCGGTCATGCGACCCCTCTCGACGGGTAGGGCATGCTCCCGCCGAGCAGGACAGCGTGCCTCAAGGCGCCCTCTGCGCTCTCCCCTCGCCGGACAGACTAGCCCACCTCGGGCAGAACCCCTATGTCGTCGAGCAGGGCAACGTGTCTCCTCCACGCCTCGTGTGCTCCCCTCCGTGGGGAGAACGACACACCTCTGGGGAACCTCGCGAGCTCCCCTCCGCGGGGAGGACAACGTGTCATACGCACGTTCTCCACGTGCCCGCCTCCGCGGGGACACATCACCAAACAAATGTCCACCTCCGAAAGAGCAAGTCAAACCCACTTTCCAGAGATCTCGGGACAGTTGGACTAGGGCGAAGACCACGTCCTGGTCTTCACTACACCACGTAAGCCCTAGCAGTCACCTGGGTTGGGCCTGGCAATCCAGTCCAACGCAAGTGACCGTTGGCCCAACGTTGGGGTCTCTCTATAAATACCCTCTTCCTCAAGAGGGTCAGGTAATTCACATCTTGCCCTTTCTATACTTTACTTTCACTCTGCCCAATTCCTTACTTTGACATCGGAGTGTCTTGCAGGTACACCCCCCTTTTTTTTCCTCCTCATCATCGACGAACAGATAACAGTCCAATAACGTGTGGCCAGTCTGTGATCCCCTTCTGATCAGGTCAGATCAATTATTATTATTATTATTATTATTGTTATTGTTATTATTATTATTATTATTATTGTTATTATTATTATTATTATTATTATTATTATTATTATTATTATTATTATTATTATTATTATTATTGTTATTGTTATTGTTATTGTTATTGTTATTGTTATTGTTATTGTTATTGTTATTGTTATTGTTATTGTTATTGTTATTATTGTTATTGTTATTGTTATTGTTATTGTTGTTGTTGTTGTTATTATTATTATTATTATTATTATTATTATTATTATTATTATTATTATTATTATTATTATTATTATTGTTGTTGTTGTTGTTGTTGTTGTTGTTGTTATTATTATTGTTATTGTTGTTATAATTGTTGTTATTGTTATTGTTATTGTTATTATTGTTATTGTTATTATTATTATTGTTATTGTTATTATTATTATTATTATTGTTATTATTATTATTATTATTATTATTATTATTATTATTATTATTATTATTATTATTATTATTATTATTGATCTGAGCTGATCAGGAGGGGATCACTGGCTGGCCACACTCTGTTGGACTACTACCTGTTCACCAGTGATGAGGAGGAGAAAGGGGGGTGTACCTGCAAGACACTCTGATGCCAAAGTAAGGAGCGGGGCAGAGTGAGAGCAGAGTACAGAAAGTGGGTAAGAAGTGAATTACCTGACCCTCTTGAGAAAGAGGGTATTTATAGAGAGACCCCGGCGCTGGGCCAACGGTCACTTGTGTTGGGCTGGATTGACAGCCCAACCCAGGTGACTGCTACGGCTTACGCGGCGTAGTGAAGACCAGAACGTGGTCTTCGCCCTAGTCCAACTGTCCCGTGATCTCCGAAAAGTGGGTTTGACCTGCTCTTTCGGAGATGGGCAGTTGATTAGGTGACATGTCTCCACGGAGGGGAACACGTGGAGAGCGTGCGTAGGACACATCGCTCTCCCCGCGGAGGGGACCCCGGGAGATTCCCCGGGGGTCTTGCTCGATGGCATGGGAATACCGCCCGCGGAGGGCGGTTCTCCTTTGCGGGGAGATCATTCTAGCATGTCGGGGATCTTGTGCTCGACACGGTACCCGGACCGGGCAGGGCCTGGTGGAGCATTATTGGGCTGGGCCAGCATAGTTCAGCCCGGGGCCCAGTCCAGAACAGGAGCCCTCCAAGTCGTTGCTCCGAGGATGGGAGTAAGGACTTGATGACGTCGTTCCGGGGAAGTGGACTGGTCCCAGAAAAGACTCCCCGTGCGAAGACGCGCGTTTATTGTCGTCGGTCGGCCGGGTATTGGCGGGGAGAGGTGAAGAGACGCGTCTGTCTGCTTCCGCCATGTGTCGCGTTTTGGGTGGCTGCTAGGGCGGCTATCCTAGGGTACTCAAGTGTCTAGCGACGCTTCGAGTCCCGTGCAGGGGTATAAATGAGCGAGCCCCTGCTCATTTCTCACTTTTCGCCCTCTGGTTCTCAAGTTTCCAGCCTGCTGTTCCGCCGCCGTCCGATATCTCCGCCGTTGCCGCCGCCGCGTTCTTCGTCGTCAATTTTTCCATAGTAAGTTTCCCTTTTCTTTTTCTCTTGCTTTTCTTGTTTGTTTCTTGAGCGTGGCCGGGGCCGATTGAATGCCCCGAGGAGCGGCGAAATCTCAGTCGTTCTTGATGGTTTTTTAGGGTTTTTATTATGAATGTCTTGGGAAGAAACGCTAGATCCGATGAGTGTCCCGGGGATGGAAGTCTTTTCCGATGAATGTCCCGGGGAGGGTATCTTTTTCCGATGAATGCCCCGGGGAGCGTTTTTTTACTCCGATGAACGCCCCGGGGAGCGACGTCTATTCTGACGGATGCCTCCGAGGTGGGTCTGCAGTTCAGGCCACACGGAAACGGGGAGGGGGTAGGTTAGGGCAGACCCACCAGGGACGATGCTCGGGGAGTCCTCGTCGCCCTTTCACTTGACTTGCGGTGGAAGGGTGAATTTGATCTCTGTCATCGAATTCACCGTTAGCTTCTGCTTTTCAGGTGTTTAATGACTACGCTCATCTTGGGCACGATGGTCGAGGACAATGAGCCGGACGTTCCCTATTTTGACGAGCGCGTCGTTCTGATCGGAGACTGGGTGGCCGAGGAGCCCCTCACCATGCCCTCCTGCTTTGCTTCTGATCCGACGGGGGCCTACGCCACCGTGGAAGACCGGGAAGAGGGGTATCCTCAAAACTGGCAAGTCTATCGCCCCCGGCCAGGTCATCGGATCTGCTCGAAATACGGGCGGATGCGCTTTCCGATGTACGAGTTTTACTTCAAAGAGGCTAGGCTTAGGTTGCCTTTTTCGGACTTTCATCTGGGCCTTTTCGACTGGATGAGGCTGGCTCCGTCACAACTGCACCTTAATGCCCTGGCTTTTATTCGGGCCTTCGAGCTCGTGTGCCAATATCTCCAGGCCGGCGTCACGTTGTCGCTGTTCTTTCATATTTTCCATCTGCAGCGGCAGTCGGTGGGAGGTCGGCATGGTTGGGTGTCATTTAAGCAGCCGGACAGGCTTTTTAGGACGTACATGGATTCCGTCTGAGATTTCAAGAGTCGTTTTTTCGTGGTCAGCCCTATCACGCACGAAGGGGTCCGCTCGTTATATTCGGAAGGGGAGAGGATAGTGGATGGTCGTCGCGAGGCCGTCATGCTGCCCCGGGTGCACGTGGAGTGGTCCTGGACCATTATTCTCGGGGAACAGGTGGGTACATCGTGCGGGCGGGGACGCTTGATGAGGAGGATATGGCCAGCTATATGAAGATAGTTTCTTTCGTGCGAAACTTACCGCCGTCGAAGTTGGTCACCCCTGAAGGCCAGTATATCCTCGACAGTTACGGAAACATTTGGGAGACGGCGAGGCTGATCAACACAAAGGCTCTGCTCGAGTGTGCCTCGGAGGAGGATGTTCTGCGTTACTTAGGTGGTGGCCGCCTCGTTCCCTTTCGACCTGATATCCTTAGATTTTTACTGACTAGTTTTTCTCTTGTCGTGCAGGGAACATGGCTTCTGTCGAGGAGCGAGTAAAGAAGTTGTGCATGTCGAGGGTCGCTGCCCCTCCGAAGACGCGGGTGGCCCAGTTGGTCGGGTAGTCTTCTGCAGAGCAAGATGGAAGGGGGTCGTCGGCGTCCCCGACCGGCAGCCAGTCGCCTACTTCCCAAGGGGTTCCGAAGAGAGCGAGAGTTCAGGAGGATACGCCTGTGGTCGACTTATCGGCGGAGTCTTCTGAGTAGGGTTACCCCATCGCTCCTTGTCACCAGCATCCCGGCTACTTCCATGGGGCTAGGTCGCCCAGCATTCCGGCGGGGGAGGTGAAGGCGATTCTGGGCGCTGACCGTGCGACGAGGAGGCAGGTCCTTACTGAGGATTTGGCTGCGTTAATGCGGACTTTTACTACGGTGATGGTTCTGAGCGAAGAGAGCTGCTCGGCCGTGGAACTGTTGAAGCTGCAAGGGGGTCTCGCGTTCGCACAGTCCCGTCTAAACAAGGCGGCCGAGGATTTGGAGGCAAGCCGAGGGAAAGTGACTCAACTGACCGGTGAGCTGGAGAAGGTTCGGGGGGAGGTTGACCTCGAGCGCAAAAGATGCAGTGGCGTTGAGGAGAAGCTGAAGGTTGCCGAGGAGGAGTTGCGGGCGTTGAAAGCTCGGGTGGCAAAGCTCGAGGGCGATCTATTTCCCGGTGATGATGAGACCGACGACGATTGACTGCTGGTTACCCGGGCTGATCTTCTCGCCAGGATACGCGTGCTGGAAGGGGACTGCCTGGATGGTTTTGCTGCGGGCTTCAACAGCGTCGTCGCTCAGCTCAGGGTGGTGAACTCCGGGGTCGCCTTCGTTGAGGACGAGATCGGCTCCTTCCATGACATATTTGATGGTCGGGTGGTTGACCCCAGCGTCGAGGAGGCCGGCACCATCGTCCCTGGCGTGGAGGCTGGAGCTGATGAAGAGGAGGGAGCTTAGATTGGTCCCGGGCCTGCGTGCCCGCGTATTTCGGCCTGTGCGCCATATTTTGTATTTCTTTTTTTTGTCGGGCCTGCGCGCCCTTGTTTATGTAATGTTGACTACTGGGCTGGTGCCCGCTTTTGATTAATATATTTTGAAAATTGTCTAAGTGTGTGCCTCGTTTTTGCATGTTGTTTATGCTCGTTTTATTTCTGCACGAATTTGTATGCTTGAGTTATATCTGTTTGATATGCATGTGTTAGTATGCCTTTGGGTCTGCCCGGGGTGGTAGCTCGACAAAACTTGTTACCGGCGGTGAAGGGAACTGGCCGGTTTGGTCGGCGTTGTTGCCTGACCGGTTCGGGGGTAGTTCTCCCCGTGGCGTGGACGTCCCATCGCAAGCTGGGCGTCCTACCGGTTTTGGTACGGCGGTGGGGAATCTCGATTGAGGTGTTCCCCGCCGAGCAAGGCCTTCTGCCCGCGCACACAAGAGGCAGGGCTTGCTTTTCTCTGGTCGTTAGTAGACGCGAGGAAGTGCGGTGGTACCATGTCGCCCCCTCAGTGGTCGTGACGATGGGTCGTCGCGGGCAGTGTTTAACTGTAGTACCGCTTAAGTTTCGCAGCGTTCCATGGTCGAGCTAGTTGTTCCCCGTGCAGGGTTTCAAGGTAATAGGCCCCGTGCACCGTCTTGTCGCGGACACGGTAGGGGCCTTCCCAATTCGCGGCCAGTTTTCCCTCGTGTGAGTCTTCCTGGTTTCTGCGCAGAACTAAGTCGCCGACTTGGAAGTCGCGTTTGAGGACTTTGTTGTCGTGGCGAAGTGCTACTTGTTGTTTCAGCCGGGCTTCCCGGAGGGCTGCTCCTGAGCGAATCTCCTCGACGAGGTCGAGCTCTTCACGTAAGGCGCCATCATTGTCGTCGGTGTCGAGGGGAGCTTCAGTTTGTCTGGATGGCTCGCGTATCTCGACCGGTATCACGGCTTCGGTTCCATACGTGAGGTGGAATGGGGTTTCCCCCGTGGTTGAGTGGGGAGTAGTGTGGTATGCCCAGAGGACACTGTGGAGCTCCTCGACCCATGCTAGCTTTGCGTCACCGAGTCGTCGTTTGAGTCCCCTGAGGATGACCCTGTTCACGGCTTCTGCCTGGCCGTTTGTCTGAGGGTGCTCGACCGAGGTGAAGTGGTGTTTGGTTCCGAGCTTGGTGACGAAGTCGCGGAAGTTTTTGTCCGTGAACTGTGTGTCGTTGTCGGTGACGATGGCTAGCGGAACCCTGAATCTTGCAAGGATGTTTCGTTTATAGAATCGGAGTATGTTGTGGGCCGTGATTTTGGCCAGGGCTTCGGCTTCGATCCATTTGGTGAAGTAGTCTATGCCCACGATGAGGTACTTGTTCTGATAGGACCCCAGGGTGAAGGGCCCGAGGATGTCCAACCCCCACCAGGCGAATGGCCACGGGAAGGAGAGGGATTTGAGTTCGGTTGGTGGGGCGAGGTGCATGTCCCCGTGTCTTTGGCATTTGTCACATCGTTTGACGTGTTCCTTCGCGTCCGTTTGCATCGAGGGCCAGTAGTAGCCTGCTCGTAGAGCCTTTCTCGCCAGGGATCGTCCTTCGAGGTGCTGCGCGTTGATGCCCTCGTAGATTTCCTCTAGGACGGCTGCGCTCTGGGAGTTATCGATACATTTGAACAGTGGGATGGAAAAGCCTCGGCGATATAGTTTGCCTTCGAGGAGGACGTACGAGCAGGCTCGTCGCTTGGTTGTGCTTGCCTCTTTAGAGTCGGCTGGTAGGTGGCCGGTGCTGAGGTAGGTGTGTAGTGGTGTCATCCAATAGTCGGTATCTCCGATGGAATTGATGTCGAGCGGAGCGGTGGTCGCTTTGGTGCTCAGTTGCGATAAGATTTCTTGGATGAACGACTTGTGGCCTCCTCGCTTTTTGGTGCTCGCCAACTTGGAGAGGATATCGGCGCGGGTGTTCTGCTCGCGCGGGACATGCCGAATCTCCGCGGAGTCGAAACTTTGCAGTTTTTCGGTGATAAGTGCTAAGTACTCGGCGAGGTTGTCGTTTTTCGCTTGATATTCTCCTCGTACTTGCGAAGCGACTAGTTGGGAATCTGTGTAGATTCGGATGTCTCTGGCCCCGAGGTCTGATACCAGGCGAAGTCCGGCCAGGAACGCTTCGTACTCGACTTGGTTGTTAGTCGTCGGGAAGGCCAGCGTGAGGGAGACCTCGATGAGGGTGCCTTCGTCATTGTCGAGGATGATGCTGGCTCCGCTTCCCGTGGAGTTGGAGGAGCCGTCCACAAAAATGGTCCAGATGTGGTTCCCGGTGGTGGGGTCGGGTGAAGAGGTCATCTCGGCGACAAAGTCGGCCAGGGCTTGAGCTTTGATGGTGTTCTGGCCTTCGTAGACGATGTCGAACTCAGATAGTTCTAACGACCATTTCAGCATGCGTCCGGCCATATCGGGTCGGCCGAGGAGCTGGCGGATGGGCTGATCGGTGCGGAGCACGACGGTGTGTGCGAGGAAGTAATGTCGGAGTCGTCGCGCTGCGGTGATGAGGGCTAGGGCGACTTTCTCGATCAGCTGGTATCGGGCTTCGGGGCCGTGGAGGGCTTTGCTCGTGAAGTAGATTGGTTTTTGGCCCTCGGTTTTTCTGATGAGGACGGCGCTGACGGCTTCGTTAGCCACGGCCAGATATAGGTATAGGGTTTCGCCCATCACGGGACGTGTCAGCACCGGTGGTTCGGACAAGACGCGTTTGAGGTGGCGGAGGGCTTGCTCGCATTCCTCTGTCCATTCGAACGTAGTCTCCTTCCTGAGTAGTTTGAAGAAGGGGAGGGCGTGCTGGGCGGATTTGGCGATGAACCGGGAAAGTGAGGCAAGTACGCCGTTGAGGGATTGGATGGACTTCTTCGTGGTGGGTGTGGTGATTTCCAAGAAGGCATGGAATTTGTCCGGATTGGCCTCGATCCCACGCTCGGTCAGGTAGTAGCCGAGGAACTTGCCTGCGCGGACACCGAAGGTGCATTTCTCCGGGTTGAAGCCCATTCGGCATGTTCTCGCGGTATCGAAGACCTTCCTGAGATGGGTCGTGTGGTCGACTTCCGTACAGGATTTGACGATCATGTCGTCCATGTATACTTTGAGCATGTCGCCGATTTCGCCCCGGAAGACACTGTTCATCATCCGTTGGTATGTGGCGTCGGCGTTCTTTAGGCCGAAGGGCATTACGTTGTAGTAATAGTTGCCCGACGTCGTCATGAAGGTCGTGCTCTGTTTATCGTGCTCGGCCATCGGGGTCTGGTTATACCCCGAGTATGCGTCCATGAAGGATAAGAGCCGGAAGCCCGCAGAGTTGTCGACGAGTTTGTCAATGTTGGGGAGGGGGTAGGCGTCCTTAGGACATGCCCGGTTGAGATCGGTATAGTCAACACACATGCG
This sequence comes from Lathyrus sativus, assembly GCA_963859935.3. Taxonomy (NCBI): domain Eukaryota; kingdom Viridiplantae; phylum Streptophyta; class Magnoliopsida; order Fabales; family Fabaceae; genus Lathyrus; species Lathyrus sativus. The sequence continues at coordinate 246,361,964 of OZ012737.1, read as the reverse complement.
CCATTTTCCATTATTCTTTTTAATGAGTACAACATTGGACATCCAGGTTGAATACCGGGCTTCCGAAATAAAATTTGCCTCTAGGAGGTCTTTTACAGCGTTCTCGGCTGCTGCCGACTTTTCGGGGGACTGTCTACGCCTACGTTGAACTACGGCCTTCGCGATCGGGCTGGTGGCAAGCCACCTCGGGGTCGAGTCCGGGCATTTCTGCGGTGCTCCATGCGAAGAGGTCGGCGTTCTCGCGGAGGCAGGCTTGCAGCTGTCTTTTCGCCAAGTCTGGGAGTCCGGTGCCGATCTTCACGGTTTTGCTCTTGTCTTCCCCGAGCGTGATGATCTCGAATTCACCGTCTGGGATAGGGCGTGCCGGGTGGGCGGCTGCTCGTTGGCTTCGTTGGTCCTTGTTTCATGATCGTGTTCCTCGGTGAAGCGACTGTCGAGGTCCACGGATCCGACCAGCTCTTTTGGTTCGCTCTTCGGCGCTACGATTGGGGTCGCCTTCTTGGTTGCTGGAGCGATGGTGTCCAAACCTTTCAGCGCGGCCTCGATGTCTCCGTTAAGGGTTACCACGACTCCCTGTTTCGTGTAGTACTTCATCTTCAGGTGGACAGTGGAAGGTACCGCGGTGAGTTCTGCTATCGTTGTTCTGCCCAGGATACAGTTGTAGAGGGATGGGCACTCGATGACTAAGAAATGGATGCTGATTTCTTTGGCCGTTTCCTCTTCTCCGAAATTGACTTTCAGCTCCACGTACCCCTAAGGTCTCGTCGTCGTCCCGTTGAACCCCTGAAGGTCGGGGCCTACGTAGGGGGAAAGGTTGGATTCGTCGAGTTGGAGGATCGTGAACAGGTGGGAGTACATGATGTCCACCGAGCTGCCTCCGTCGACGAGGATGCGTCTGACGTCGAAGTTCGCCATCCGCGCCCGTATGAGTAGGGGAATGTTGGAGTTGGGGGATCCCCCGGTGAGTTCCTCGAGGTAGAATGTGATCGGATTGGATCGACCGCGGAATCTTTCGAGCGTGCTCATTTTTCCGGAGTTGCTCGTGATAAGCTCGTCGAACTTTCTTTTCACTGATCCTATGGACAGGCTCCTCGTGGCGCCACCTGAGATGACCATGGCTCTGGCGAAGTATTCCCACCGGCTGGTTGGCCGGACTGGCTCGCTAGGTAGGTCGGGGCCTTCGGGGAGGCCGAACTCTCTATCCGCGAACCAGTCCTCGGGGCAGCTGACACACAGCACGACCTGGAGTCTGCTGTCGCCGTCCGAAGAGGGGAGTTCTTCGATTTTCTTGGCCTCGGGGGCTCACGCCCCCCGGGTGTATCTCTTTAGGTGGTCGTCTTTAATCAGGATTTCGATCGCGTCCTTGAGATGGATGCAGTCTTCGGTCATGTGCCCGTGGCTCCTGTGGAATCGGCAGTATTTCGATTTGTCCACATTGGGTTTGGGGGGCGTCGACCGGAGGAAGCGGACACCTCCCTGGACAAATTCGGTTTTGGCGCATTCAGCCAGGATGCGCTCGCGGGAAGCGACTAAGGCCGATGGCTCGAGGCTCCGTCATCTCGGTGCCCGCGGGGGACCTCCCTGTCTCGGATGTCTCGTGCGGAGTTGGCTGCTTGGGTTTCCTCGAATCAGATATAATGTGCGGCTCTGTCGAGGAAATCCTGTAGGGAGGCTGGCCGGTGTATGCCTACGGCCTCATAGAACTTGGAGTCGTGGCGTAGACCCTGCTCCATTAAGTAGCGCTTCATCTCGTCTGACGCCGTTACCTGCACCGCTTCCCAGGTGAATCTTTTGATGTACTTTCGGAGAGGTTCGTCGGGGGCTTGGATTATCGCCCCGAGGACGGCCTCCGTCTTCGGATGGCGTCGGGACGCTGTGAAGTGTTTTGAGAACAGGTCCTTCAGGACTCTCCACGACGTGACCGATTCGGGCTCCAGACTTTTGTACCACGTCATGGCGCCTTTCCTCAGGGTCGTCGGGAACAGCCTGCACTTGATAGATCCTCAGACGTTTCGGTAATCGAGCATGGCCTCGATGTCTTCCAAGTGATCATTTGGGTCGGATGTGCCGTCGTACGTCGATAACGTCGGGGGCTTCTCCATCCCGTGGGGAATGGGGGCGGCCATGATTTCCCGGGACAACAGAGTCTGGTAGTCGTCTTCGTCGCTGAGAGCGGGTGACTGGGGAGGGGATGAGCCGTTTAGGATAGGCACCTGGTTTCGGGTCCTCGGTCTCCTGACCGGGGGTTCGACGCGCGGGTTTCTGGCCGGGATCGCCGAAGTGTTCTGCCGTCTCTCGCGAACTTGTCTCGCTGGGGATCTGGTGCGCTCTTGCACCACTTCTGTTCGGGGCATCTCCAGCCATGGTCGGCGATTTCTGGGTTGAGGTGAGGGACTCCTCGAGCCTCCATCTTGGTCTCCCCGCGGAGGGGACCTCGGGGGGCCTTCCCGCTCCAGCGCTCCAATTCGTGCGTTCTGCTGAAACAGCAGCTGGTTCGTCTGGTTGATGGCCGCAAAGAGAACGGCCACCGTAGGGTCCGCTCCCGCTGGGATAGGAACGGGTTGGAACGCTGCTGGGCTCGGGGGCCGTTGGTCGGCCTGGCGCAGCAGTTCTGCGGATGACGGAGAAGCAGTCTGGTCGTCTCTCTCGTCGGTCTCCGCCGGACGTGACGTCTCCATCTGCTTGCTTCTGTTGGCGGCGGCGTTGAGAACGAAGTCGTGCATGGTATCGTCGTGGTGTGGGCTGGCCATGATTGTAGAGTGCTAGTGAAACTTTGGTTTTCTGCTCGGAGTAACGAGGAAGTTTCTGTTCCCACAGACGGCGCCACTGATCTGACCTGATCAGGAGGGGATCACTGGCTGGCCACACTCTGTTGGACTGCTACCTGTTCACCGGTGATGAGGAGGAGAAAGGGGGGGTGTACCTGCAAGACACTCCGATGCCAAAGTAAGGAGCGGAGCAGAGTGAGAGCAGAGTGCAGAAAGTGGGTAAGAAGTGAAT